>JWJB01010010.1:0-38538 GCA_000812895.1 Rutstroemia sydowiana | reverse complement strand
GAATTCTTCAAATTGTTCAAACTGCACACTTGTACTCTGGCTCTAAACATTTAATAGAATTAATTAATTCAAACAAATTCATCATGCCAAACTGATATCTACCCCTATGAGCTGCGCCACGCATCTACTGCGTGTATATGGTAGAATCCATGATAATGCTTGTTTGAATATCTCATATCAAAATAAGCTATATCTAAAGATGGAGTCGATGTAAATCATGGATCTACCCCGATAGGCTTAGATATGCTTAATATTTTAAGAGACGATATGATTGAAACTTCAAACGTTTTCTGTCGAGAACGGCCTGCTTGGACTTTTAGCTGGTTTCTATTCACCACACTAACCACGAAACATTCTAAGTTTGGTTAGACAAGTGTAATAATCAAAAGCATAGGCCAAGTTCTTTCCTTAGATAACATTGAAAGAGCGGCTTCATCTCCAAGAGTCAGGATTTACTTCTTGGAACTCTTGGAAATCTTGGAATTGGGCTTCGAAGTTTCTGAGAACTTCCAAAACTTGTGCGGTTAGCACAAATCCAAACATGCCCAACAAACTCAAGAGGGAGGCTGAAGTTTTCGCAAAGGAAGATGCACCAACAAACTTTAGAAGGAGGCTGAAGCCTTCCCCTCGCAAAGAAAAGTTGCGCCATATAATGAACTGGGGTTATGAACAGATTCCTGTTTGGAATTCTATGTCCAGAACATTCAAGACTTTCGACTTCGAATACCGCGACAATGAAAGGCTTGGAATAATGTGGAGTATCGTTCTTTCACGATAATGCCATGAGTGACTGTATCACTTATGTGTAGCAAGAGCTCAAACACACTCCTACGTAAAGAGAGAAAAATTAGATATTGAGGTTTGATCAACATGTGAGAATGAACTGAGAAAGTTAAGTTATTAAGTTTCTCGTCTGATGCTATAAATGCAAAATGTTATTTGGGTTGTACTTGTACTTGTACATCCTGAGAAATAAGATATAGCCGGCGGCAAAATTGGATTCTACCTTTTGTACCTTCTCTCATCCAATACCGACTACAGTATCAGATAGCGTATGACCAGAGAAGTATCTCAATAAGCCGATGTCTAATATTCCGAGAAATCGGGAAATCGGACTCCGAGTCCTACTTGTTCTACGAGGCGAGGCTAACAAGGTGGAGGATTCTTCCCCGCACCCGCTCACCACAAATATCGAATCGTCTGAACGTACATTGAAATAATCGACCTATTTGTATCAAATATATGAAATTTCGAGTACATATAACTATTCCAATTCCACTGTCAAAATTCATGTCTAGTATATCCTCATGGAAAGAAAGAAGAAGAAGAAAAAGGAATTGCGTGATTAATCCCACCTATCACTCGATAGGTTGTGCCCCACCATAGCTTCGTACATACTGCACCTCCCCTCCTTTGTGCATACACTTGTAATACAATCGGTATAAGTAACAACAAAATAAACAAAACATTATTTTCTTACACACTATCACATCTAGAAAATTTTGAAAACTTCAAAACTAAACAATTTAAACTTGATATAAAAGGTTTTATATCAGTTATCATGGCTCCCGTCGAAAGCACCCATTTCGAGACTCTACAACTTCACGCCGGGTCAGTGGTGTTCTCGTCATTCCCCGCTTTCAAAGGACAAGGCTGACAAGATTTGATATGTAGCCAGGAACCAGACCCTGGGACAAATGCTAGAGCTGTCCCAATCTACGCATCTACAGTGAGTTTGATCCAGAGCATGGATTTGGGAAAGGTGACTCTGAAAAGCTAATATATCATCTTGAAAGAGTTTCACATTCAATGATTCAGCTCATGGGGCGCGTTTGTTCGGGCTCAAGGAAGTTGGGAATATTTACAGTCGGCTTGCAAATGTACGTTTATATCATTTTCGATACAATTCAACGTTGAAGACAAAAATACTTGAGATGTGGTATCTAAAAACAAACGAAATGGCAACGGCGAGGATGGAAATCTCCTGTCTCAAGTCTCGTTCTTGTGCTTGCCGCCAAGTAAAACATGAAGAGTCTCGAGCTAACAGAAACAGCCGACTGTCGAAGTTTTCGAAAAAAGAATGGCAGCCCTTGAGGGTGGGGTTGCCGCTGTAGCGTCATCTTCTGGACAGGCAGCTCAGTTCAGTATGTGCCTTTTTCGTTTTGATATCCAACCGAATTATTGCTCGTTGATTATGCCTAGAACTTTGCGTCCTTCGCCAACCGCACATAATTTGAATGCGCATATGCTGATAGATATTTCAAGTGGCATTTGCTGCATTGGCACAAGCAGGCGATAATATTGTATCGACGACAAACCTTTATGGAGGCACTTACAATCAATTGAAGGTTTTCATGCCTAGATTAGGCATAAATACCAAATTCGTCCAAGGTGATAAAGCTGAGGATTTTGAGGCGGCGATCGACGAGAATACAAAGGCCGTCTTCATTGAAAGCATTGGAAATCCCAAATACAACGTTCCGGACTTCGAAGCCATTGCTAAAGTTGCACACGGTAAGTAATTTTACAAGCAGATATCTCCGCATCAACCGCTCGCACACATGAACTATTCATGATTTTCTTGCTGATTTTCTCCTGCTTTAGCCCACGGTGTTCCTGTAGTCGTCGACAATACATTTGGAGCCGGAGGGTACTTTTGCCGACCAATCGATCATGGGGCGGATATTGTTGTTCACTCAGCAACAAAATGGATTGGGGGGCACGGAACGACCATCGCTGGTGTAGTCATCGATTCCGGCAATTTTGACTGGGGCAAGAATGCAAAACGATTTCCTGCAATGGTTGAGCCTTCTCCGGGTTACCATGGATTAAAATTCTGGGAGACATTTGGACCCAGGGTATGTAAAGATCTAATTTCAAAGTTCGCGTCCTAAAAACGGGAAGAAAAATGTTAACCAAGACTTTTCTTAGACGTTCGCCACTCGTGTGAGAGTTGAAGTCCTTCGTGACTTGGGAAGTTGTTTAAATCCTTTTGGCGCATTCCAATTGCTCCAAGGTATCGAAACTTTGAGCTTAAGAGGCGAGCGCATTGCGCAGAATACTATGGCTTTGGCAAGGTGGCTTGAGGAAGATGCTCATGTTGATTGGGTATCGTATCCAGGACTCGAAAATCATCCATCTCATGAACTCGCAAAGAAGTATCTACCACGAGGATTTGGTGGTGTACTGAGTTTCGGTGTTAAAGGTGGAGGGGCCGCAGGAAGTCAAGTAGTTGACGGTTTTCAAATGATTAGCAACCTGGCTAATGTTGGCGATTCGAAAACACTCGCAATTCATCCTTGGTCAACCACACACGAACAACTCACGGAACCAGAAAGATTGGCATCTGGCGTCACCGAGGTAAATTCATTCCTTCTCCCTTAAATTCCAAAATCCTAAGGATATTTATTAACTATTGATGTTTTAGGATCTCATTAGAATTTCAGTTGGCACAGAGCATATTGATGATATTATCAATGACTTCAGGCAATCATTCGAATCTGCAGCTGCAGCGAAAACTGGTGGTGACGGCAACAAATCAAATGCTGAAAAGACTGGTGAAGCTAGTGGAGATGCAAAATTGGTGGTTTAGATTTTAAAAAAATCAATTACACACAGCAGTGCTTATTTATGCTTTGATCCACAAGATCTAGTCAATAGAATATGTACATTGTTACACCGATGATGTGAGCTCACCTAACACCACGCCTTCCAACTGCATGACAGCGGAATCATGGGGTTTTAAAAAAAAAAGAAGCGACTAAAGTAAATGTAAGAAGCTGAAAATAGAAATATGTTGTGCATACAAATTAAATGATATCATGATCTCATGTTCATCATCACAATATAAATAGTTGTTGTAGATGTTGTTGATGTTGTTGAAGATATATTTTTTTTGTATAAAAAGATTTTCTTCTTTTATATAATTTATATAATTATATAATTCTTTTTTATAATAAATTGAGAACGACCCCCTTTTCAAATCTCCGTGATTCTCCATTTCTTCTTCTTCTTCTCCACTATATTCAGTTTATATGTACTCCGTCTCCGTATCCGGTCCATATGCAAAATCACAACATGTCTTTCAAAACGTGCCGAGGTAAAAAAGGAAAACTCGCGACCATCGAGGCACTTTGGTCACTCACTACTTCTCCCTCCATGTATTCAAAGTACTTCGGTACCCTAATCAAAATTCCAATTACTCGAGTATTTCCTTCACATGCTCTGATAATAACCAAACTTTTCCACCAACCTCCAAGTTGTACTCCAACTTTCAGTACATAGACTTATTTAGAACCTTTTTGAATAATCCACGATATAGATTCGCCGTTTGAGATTTCGAAGATATACTTAAATAATCTAGCTTTGTCCCATTTCTCTTTCTTAAATATTATACGGTTTGTTTGTTCTTCTCGTTTCTAAACGTCTTAACAACCACTCACACTTCCATTCTCTAGATATCATGGCACCTATGGCTCAAGATCCCGATACTTTAGTGCAGTTATACCGAGCGCCTCCACGGCCGGGCGCGCCCTACTCTCTGCCAGTTCCCGATAGCGCACGCGAAGGTCGCAGTCCTATTTATAGGCATTATCAATTCGTCAACAAACCTCTACTGCAAACAATTGATCCTGAATGCTTGACAGCTCATGACTTTTTTGAGAAATCTGCAAAGAAGAGACCCAATGGAAGATGTCTGGGGCATAGGGCTTGGGATCCGGTCACGAAGACTCATGGGAATTTCCAATGGATAACGTATGGGGAGACGGCAGAGCGACGAAGGAACTTTGGTGTGGGACTGGTAGAGCTTCACAAAAGAGCTGGAATTACCGATTCGAAGTATGGTGTGGGTCTATGGTGTCAAAATCGCCCAGAATGGCAGATCGTGGGTAAGAAGCAAATGTTATGCAGCTGAACCGTGCGTTTGTGATATTAACGTTGCATATAGATTTGGGCGCCATGTCCCAGAACCTCTTCACTGTCTCACTGTACGAAACTTTAGGGCCAGATGCTACGGAATATATCCTCAACCATGCAACGCTGGCTTGTGTTGCTACGAGTTTACCACATATTCCGACCTTGCTGAAGATTGCTTCGAGAGTACCTACATTGAAGATTATCATTTCTTTGGACCCGCTATACAATGGAGAACAAAGCGGAAACTCTAAGGGGGATATCTTGAATGCTCTTGCGGCTGATGTTGGAATCTCGATCCACTATATTGGGGATGTCGAAGCTATTGGAGCTGCAGCGCCCAATGCACCAATGAATCCACCTCGGCCAGAAGACATGGTCACAGTCAACTATACTTCAGGAACGACGGGTAATCCTAAAGGTGTAGTTCTCACTCACGCGACTGCAGCCGCAGCGACTAGTTGTTCACGGTTGGTATCCAATCTCACACACAGCGATACTGTACTGTCATATCTCCCACTTGCACATATCTATCAACGACTTACTGAGCAAGGCTGTTTTGCTTCTGGTTCATCCATTGGGTATTTCCGTGGCGACATGCTCCTTCTTGTTGAAGATCTGAAGCTTCTCCGCCCGAATGCTTTCAACTCCGTCCCAAGATTGTACAACCGTTTCGGCGGCGCCATCAGAGCAAGCGCCCTCGACGCACCTGGTTTTAAAGGGACGCTTGGACGACACATCGTCAACACCAAACTTGCATCCATGAAGCTGCCACCTGGACAAGCAACCAATAGACATGCGCTCTATGATCGTTTCTGGACTCCCAAGCTTACGAGCGCATTTGGCTTACAACGTTCTCGTGGTATGGTATCTGGAAGTGCACCCCTCGACCCAGGTCTGCACCAGTTGCTCCGTGCTGCTATGGGTCAACATGTTGTTCAAGGATATGGACTTACTGAGACGTATGCCCATGGAGTTGTGCAGTGCGAAGATGATTACAGCGTCGGCAACTGTGGCGGGGTATCACCAACAAGTAAGCTTGTCTCTTTTCTTTAACGAATTCAAAGACGCACCTACTAATTCATCTTCTTATAGCTGAGATATGTCTCGAATCCGTTCCAGATATGGAATACCTCGTAACAGACTCGCCAAATCCTCGTGGCGAAATTCTCATGCGAGGCACTGCCCGCTTCCGCGAATACTTCCGCTCTGAAGAAGAAACTCGCAAAGCCATCGACGCCGACGGCTGGTTTCATACCGGTGACATTGGGTCATTTGACTCGCGCGGTCGCCTTGCTATCATCGATCGCCGGAAGAACGTCCTCAAGCTGGCGCAAGGTGAATACGTATCTCCAGAACGAATCGAGAACGCATACCTCGCCAATTGCAATTTGCTCGCGCAGGCATTCGTGCATGGTGATTCGTCACAAGCATTCTTGGTGGCAGTCTTTGGCGTGGATCCCGTTGCCTTTGCGCCCTTCGCAAGTAAGATCCTGAAGAAAGAGATCAGTGCTACGGATATAGCGGCGATTGAGGAGGCAGGTAGGGATCCGCGGGTGAAGAAGGCAGTGGTGAAAGAGTTAGATAAAGTGGGCAAGAAGGGCAAGTTCAATGCTTGGGAGAAAGTGAGGAATGTATTGTTGGAGGTGGATCCTTTCAATATTGAGAATGAGTTGTTAACTCCTACGTATGTTTATCCCCTTATCACATCATCCCATTCAGTCAACACTATTATTACAAAATCACGGCGATGATAAATACTAACTAAGCAATCTAGACTCAAACTCAAACGTCCGCAAGCAGCGAAGAAATATAGAAGTCAGCTTGATATAATGTATGAGGAATCATTAGCGGAAGAGGCAGCGTCTAAGCCGAGACCTAAGTTGTAGATTGTAGTGTTTGGAGGCTGTAGATTGTAGATTGGCGGGGACTGGGGACTGGGGCAAGAGATTGGGATTCGGATTGAGATGGGAGTTTGCAGACGTGGATTGCAGCGATTGGCTTGATGTTGCACATCATGACGACTTCATTAACGCATGTTGGCAAATATTATTATCGTTGTCGCAATTGTTCGGCATTACCGGACAGAGTATTGCGGAAGGGGGCGGCAGGGGGGACTAGACAAGAATGAATGAATGAAGTTGAAACTATGCAGTACAGTACAGAGCAGATAGAAACGGAAAGCAGAGAAGAGAGTAATTTATACCTTTTTACCTATCTATACCTTTCTATACCTCCACCGATTTACCTTCACCTCATCCTCTCCCACCCTAATTATATCTATCCATATCCATATTCCAATACCCCAATCAATACTCTTCCTCCACAACCCGATACTGGTATTTAAATCATACAACTCGTTGAATTGAATTTGAAATCATCTGGAATGAAATGGAATGGAATGGAAATTTGGTTTTATACATCATTCATCTATCCACATCTGTCGGCAAGAAGAGGTGGTGAGGTAGGAGTAATAGAGAGAGAAAGAGAGAGAAAAATAGTAGATTGCTTACCTTACACCTTACTTTGCTGATCTCTTACTTGCGATGTTCCTAGTTCTTTACGTCAAAATTATTTACATCTCTGCATCTCTGCGCCTCTTTATCTTCTTTTTGTATTACGGCGAGTCTTCGATTTCATATTCCTTCCTCCTTTTTCATTACTTCGCATCTTGCAACCGACGGTCTCTTCCTACCAGGCAAATCCACTCGCATGTCCAATTTGGCCAACATAGCGATAGCAATAGCAAGTAGCTTGAGTAGAATAAAATTGTTCTGTCACTGCATCACAATTAATCTTCAATTTACATCACTCATCAACAAACAATCATTTCCAATAATGCATAAGAAGATTCATTTAATTAATTAAGACTTCTCGATTCTAAGGAGACATTGCTCGCCAATAGTTGATGACTAGAACGCCCAAACCTGATGCTTCAATCCGCTCGTTCCAAAAGTTACCATTTAGCCCTTGTGGAGTAATGATTTCCCCAAACAGTAGCAATTGAACTATATGCTGTGCGCGCGAAAATAGCAAGCAGTTTTGACACCCATGAGCCGTCTGATGTTTATACACACAGATTCACTATTTTATAACACAAGGAGATTATTGCGTGAAAACTGCAAATACCGATGTGCCGTTTAAACTATGTATGAAAGTTTTTAAGGCGATTTCTCGTGTTGTGTTGAGACACGCTGGAGAGAGACGACTATGAAACAAGTTAGCGGTTAACATCATGGAAAGTATATACAAAGCTACTTACCAAAATCGTCGATAGATCTTTGTTTTTGACTCTTCTTTGGCGATTTGCCGTGCATCATTCTATCAAACCCAGCACTATCCTGAAGGAGATAGTAGGCACCTCCCATACAACAGAATATTCCGAAGGAGAAGATCCAGATACGAACAACAGCAACAATGGAAGTTTGACCTCCGACAAACCATCCGAACAGAGTGAAGAATGTTGCAATAATATCGACGACTAGAATAGCACCGGTCAATTGCCACGATGGAAGTGAAGACCAGAATGGACCATTAGCACGGGTGATGAAGATCAGCCAGTTTTCGGTGAGCGAGATTTCCAAAAAGACAACTGGGTCGAGGACACCGAAGTTTTCCACAATACCACCATCATCACCACGGGCGATCATGGTCGTGAGAGTGATTATCGTGCCAATGGCGAGAATAACACCAAGGAGAACGGACATGCCCCAAAGTTTGGGCAAATTCCACTTGACTGGTGTTTTCGAGAACGGCGCATTATCATAAGCAATGGCGAGAGTAGCAACGTCTGCAAAGATGGCGATAAAGACGACTAATTCAATGTTGAGAGATCGGTTCAAGACGGCAATCCAGAGACCAAGGAAAATCTCAAGATGAATTGACAATGCAATACGATAGACAACGTAAGCGTACATACGATGGAAGATTTGTCGAGAAGTCTTAAGAGCGTCAATGATAGCACCAAGACCAGGAGCCAAGAATACAATGTCGGCCGCCGATCTAGCAGCGTCAGAGGCACCCTCTACAGCAATACCAGTATCGGCCTTCTTGAGGGATGGGGCGTCATTGACACCATCACCGGTCATGGCAACAAGATATCCACGCTGTTGAAGGATTTCCACAACATTATACTTGTGTTGTGGGAAGACCTCGGCAAATCCATCAGCAGCCTCAACGAAATCGTAGACTTCAGAACCAGGCATATCTCCACCGCCACCAAGACCGAGACGTTCAGCATTGTAGACATTAGTACCGAGACCTAGTTGTCGAGAAGTTTCACGAGCAATACCGACGGCATCACCAGTTAACATCTTAATGGATAAACCGAGTGTCTTGGCTTCGTTGATAGTACGGGCAGTGTCGTGGCGAGGTGGGTCAGAGCAAGGCATTATACCCAAAATTTCCCATTGTCCCTCTCCGCGTTTTCGTGCAACACCAAGGGAACGGAATCCACGGGTAGCAAATTCAGCAACCTTGTTCTTGTAGGCTTGATCGATTTCTTCGGGGATTGGGTGATCTTCTTCAACAGTCTTCAAGACAAAAAGAGGGGCTCCTTTGACACAGACGATGCGTTCACCTTGAGGTGACTCCACGACAGCTTGGACTTTTTTGGAGACTGGATCAAAGGGATGGAACTCGAGGACCTTGTATTTGGCTAGAACAGACTTGGCACGTGGGTAGTAGCGGAGGGACTTCAAGAAAGCTTTGTCGATAGCATCAATACCCTTCTTCTTGCGCGAAGCTGCGAGACAGGCCGTTAACATGAGATCATCTGGTTCAACGCCTGGGACGGTGTATGGCTCGGCGAGGGAGAGCTTATTCTTGGTCAAGGTACCAGTTTTGTCCGAGCAAAGAATCTCGACTCCGGCGAGGGACTCGATAGCAGACAATTTCTGGACGATAGCCTTTTTCTTAGCCAAATAAGCCGCACCAACAGCCATGGTGGTGGTAACAACAGCTGGGAGACCGACAGGGACACCAATGATAGTAATGGCAAGGGTAAACTCGAGAATGGTGACGATTGGGTTGGAGCGATAGAAGGAGGAAATCCAGACCACCAAGTTGGTTAAAATAACCAATATCAAAAGCACCGTACCAATACCGTTCAAGACCTCAGTAAAGTGACCAGTTCCGCCAGAAGCTTGGTTGACAAGAGCTGCTGCACGTCCGACGAATGTGTTGTCACCAGTGGCAGTGATAACCATAAAGGCTTCACCGCGCTTAACTCCAGAAGAAGCATAGCAAGAATCACCCTTGTGTTTATCCACGGCGAGAGACTCCCCAGTAATGGCAGATTGATCAACTTGGAGGAAAGCGTCGTCTGTAACAATGCGGCCATCGGCAGGAATGATAGTACCCTGTAGTAAGAATATGTTAGAAGTTTGTATGCATCGAGGGTTTAGTGAGCTTGCTTACTTCTTCGATTTGGAGAATGTCGCCCGGAACAACTTCAGGGGCATCAATCTCATACAGACGACCTTCACGGAGTACCACAGCCTTTAAAGCAAGAGTCTTCTTCAATTCGTCGACAATAGAACCGGCCTGGAATTCTTGAACAAAACCAACAGTGGCGTTCAGTAACAGAAGTGCACAGATAACACCAAAATCGACCCAATCTTGGAGACCAGCCGCGAGAACAGCAGCAGCCTATTCCCAAGGATTGAATTAGTACGGAAACTACCAAGTTTGAAGATGTGCTGATTCTGTTTCAATGGCTCTGCATGGGAAGGATATTGAATGGACGAATGATTTGTGGGGGAGTTTGGGGAACCCATGTAAATCTTACAAAAGGATCGCAAAACAGTGGGGTTGCGGATAGTGAGAGTGGATATGCGAAGATCAATTGCAAGGGAAGGAAAATAGTGAGAACGTACCTCCATAACGAATTGAATGGGACCAACGAAGTAACCAAAGAACTTGAGAATTAAATTCTCCTTTTCTTCTTTCATTTGATTCATACCATACTTCTTACGACGACCAGTAACTTCGGCATTGGTAAGACCCATACGAGTGTCGGTTTGGAGTTGATCTTCTGGGACAGTACGACCTCCTCCGCTAGGATTTGCATCATCTTCACCTTCATCGTCTTCGGCATGGCCATCTTGTGATTCGAGTTCATCGATCAATGCGTCCATATCCTCATCTTCTTCCTCATCTTCGTCAGTCTTCTTGGTGGGATGATTATCAGTTAAATCAGACTTTTCATTGAACTGTCCTGGTTCGATGGCTGTTCTTAGATGATTTGGCGGAGTAGGAGCATCAGCGGAATTGCTGATTGCCTCATGATGGTTATGATGAGGATTTTCCGCCATGGCGAATAATTAAACAGATGAGCTCCGCTCTATACTGTTGGGAATGGAAGTATGGTAAAGTAAATTAACTATTCTAATAAATAAATCGACGCGAATTGAGTCGAATATTTTCAAATCACGAAGATGGAAGAAATTCTCTAATAAAGAACTGCCAGGAGGAAGAAAATATTGAAGAGAGGAGAGGGAGAGGGAGGGTGGTGTCGAGGAAGAGATGAAAAAAAAAAGATTGTTGTTGTAGTTGTGTGTGGTTGTAAGAAGAAGAAGAAAAATTATTTTGAAAAAGTCAAGTCTTTATTTTTCTTTCTGTAAAAGTGAATTAGAGAAATTTGGCCCTAGGAAAAGAAGGGAAGGAGGAGATTTGAAATTTGGTTGGGAGATACCTATGAAAATATTTTCTTACCTTAGTCCCGGTTGCCTTTTCTGGTAATTTTTGGATAATTTTTTATATTTTGGTCGGCTGGAGTAAAATCTAGGTAGTAGGGAGGTACAAGTACCTTTTAAGAGGTTTTCGAGTAATTTCCGAAATTGTTTTATACTCAAATAGTAAGAGGGATGATGAATGGAGGCGGAAGGAAGGAAGAAAAGAAGAAAGGAAGAAGGATATGGATATGGGGAAAATATCAGATTATTTTGTAGCAGGAATATTGTCATCATTCACTTCTATAAGTAAAGTTGTTTCTACTCCTCTACTTACTTCTGTTTTCTCTTTCTTCTTTTTGATATATATAAAGTACCTACCTACTACCTAAGTAAGGTAGCTTCATTATTTCCTTCTTGGGCCCTTCCTTCTATACTCCAATACTAATCCAATACTAGATAGATATGAAGGTAATACTCACCTTATCACCAGTTCATCTGTTCTCAATGACTTTCAAATGAGAGTTTTGCTATTTATCTATCTACTTACCTACCTAGGTACGGATGAACTTGAATATATTTAAGGATATATGTAGTATTATATAAATATAGCTACCCATGTTTACTATTATCTACAATAGCTACCTACCTAGTATTTACGAGTACATCCCCACCTTTTCTTCCAGCTTCCCCTCATTGTTTTGTTTTGATCCCATAATATATTTTACGTTCTTTACTTAAGATTGGTGGGTATGAATAAATAAAGTAAAAAGATAACGAAATCAATGTGCGCCATTTCAAGGGTATTTGCTTCATACTTCTGACTTCAGCACTTTAAATTTCCCTTACTAGTTCTATAGTAGTAACTGCCGTCATACATTCATTATCCTTGAGACTTTGAGAATCCCATGTTTAACCTTACATCAATCGGATCAGATCATACCTACCGCAGTTCACTCATATATCGCAAAAGTTTCTAGCCGCGTCAACTTATTAGTTTTATCAGAACTCAAATATTGAGTAAGTAAATAAGTTTCATACATCTCCTTGATTCTACCTTACCAATAAGTACTTCAAATCAAAGTCAAATTTTAGAAAGTTATTTACAATTGCCAGAAATTGGTAACCATAGTACCCAACACTTCAAATACACTTACATTCCTGATATCAAACGAAGAACGGGCACTAAACCCATCAAAGGTGGTCAGCAAAACGCCATGCAGATCTCTAAGAGTTGGCCAATAACAATTCTATTATAGTGAATAATCTAGACACTAAGCAATTACTAGGCTGGCCGTCTCTGCCGCTATATCGTGGAAATTACAGTCTAGAATCTTTAATTCTACTTCATCAATCGTAAGTTATTTTCAGAGTGAATATTTACCTCGCGACTACCTGCATCTATATGGTAAGGTCTGTCAGTATTCGAGAACCCTTATTTACGACCTTGCCAAGAAGTAGCATGTCATTGTTTGTGAGATACTTGAGTACCTAAGTATGTATACTTATCCATCCCGTGGTTTGTATGATGGAACGAAAACCAGGTACGTACCAAACCCAAGTATATTTGAGCTCCAGGATATATAAAATTGATATCTATTTATCTCCTCATTTTCTCACCCATACTGTCTATTTCGTATCAGCAGACATCAATCCCGACAAATAAAACCGCAGGACCCCACCATCTCCCGAATAATCACATTCCATCACAAACACGACAACATTAACAGCAATCAATGATATATCTATCAATCAGCCTCGAGAAAGAAAATAGACAAATTGCAAGTCCACGTTGCTAGCTGAGGTAAGTATATCTACCTATCTATTCCATTCATCCATCTAAATCACAATGCATTCATCAACTCGGTCCTTATTTCCTAGTCCAGCATATAAAAATTTCATTTCAATTCATCCCAATTATTCCCGAAAGTTCAACAGCTCTTTCCTAATCTTTTTTTATTGGTCAAGACCTTTTCTGGTGGTGATACAATAGGTACGTCCTTGAGGGATTTATAATTTCTTAAAGTGGTGGTACGGGAAAGCTTTGACGAGCCGTCACTATGTATTGTACGAAGTGAGTAGGTACTGGATGTTTGCGATCGGCTTCGCTTCGTGGTTTGTGTGTTACTTGTTTGGCTTGGCTACTGGTACGAGGTTTTGGATCTTCAGGTACAAGTATGAAGGTTATGAAGTACACGCGTGGAGAGATGGTTATTAGGCTCAAGTGTTTAGCAGTGTTTGGGACGAGCTTCAATCTTCAATCTTGAAGATATATACGCTTAATACGGGACATATTTAGTTAGAATCTGGAGGTCTTGAGTATTGCATCACTGTACCAAGAGAGAGATCTAGATGGATGTGAAGAAGAAGAAGAAGAAGGGCGGATAAGAAAATCCATTTACAATTCACTTCCTTCTTGGCCTCGAATAGTAAATTTCTAGATCCGAGGATATCGATCATATGGATGCGAAGAGTTTCTGATATGGGTATCGATTATTGAATCTTCATAGATCAGATCGCATCTCATCGCATCAGATCACTTCATATATACCTGCAGCAAGTACACTGTTGCAGCACATGTAGGTACAGTACAGGAAGGTACAATAAAATCAAGTACTTAGTAAGGTAAGGAAAGCGAAAACAACCATAAAATAAATTCACTTACATATCAAATCAAACCAGGTAAAACAAACCCTGGGTTTCCTCGGAGTTCATTCCTATTTTTCTCGAAATCTACAATGTTACTGTACAACATACTTGGGGGAAAAAAGAACCCTTCAAGTTTCAAATTCTTTTCGGGGAAAGAAGTCGGTGTTGATTGCGGAAGGTGGTGGGTTACACTGATATTGGTGTTAGGGTTTGGGATTGATTGGGTAGGCAATTGGGTGGGTGGTTTTGTGTGGTTTTGGGGAAGGAGTTAGGGATAGAGGGAAGGATAGAGAGAGAGAGAGAGAGATTGGTGTTTTGGGTTGGAGGGAGGTTTGTATGTGGTTTCTTTAAATGGCACGGATACTTACACTCCTAATGAAAATGGTGATTGGGAAGTACTCGGGTACTTACCTTTGGTACTTGTTATATATAGGGAATGTATGCTACTTACTCCTATCGATATCCTGTACCGTTTTCCTAGGTCAGAGAAGACTTCCAGAAAATACAGATAGATAGATATCCGTCACTTCATTTTGCTCTAGGTTAAGCTAATAATAGGCATTCTATCAATCTATATCTGCAAAATACCTATGTAAACTCCTGTTTGATTCGGCTTTCTACTGTACTTCTTATACCTTCGTAATTCGATGTTTGTCCATGCCGATGCTATAGCTTACCATTAAGTAGAGAAAGTTCTTACAATAATGAGGTCTCTATGAATCTATCAGTACGGTATACATGCTGGTACCTAGGTAGTTAGGTAGTTTAATATACAATTACACAAGGTAATTCACACCTCAGAATTTACAATTTAGCAATATCAACGAACCACTTTCTCAACCTTGAACTTGTACTTCTACCCCGGTCCTCAACTCAAGCTCATCATTCAAACAGATATACAATTCAGAGTCGAACGGATAAGAACGTCAATCTAGATGGGGAACAGATAGTTACTATTGATCATCCCGCAAATACTCTATATACGAAATAAACTTGGAATTTTGGGAATCCAGATTCTTATGAATGAGAGGAATAGCTATGGGGTGATGTTGATACTCATATCCATCAAATTAATCCATCCAAAACCATGTCACAACCAATATTCACCCTGATATCCGATGCTGAGGTTCGGGTTTGGTTCTGTTTGGCTTTTGTATTGGTATCATACGAAAGGAAGGAGAAGGAAAATGAACTATAGATTTGTAGATAGATGGTTAGATTGGTTTGTATGTGGAGGTAAGATCTATATAGAATAACCTGATAATATCGATAGGATAGAATAATGCTATCCGGTAATTGAATGGCATAATATTTCTATTTGTAGTCAATACCTCTATATCTTAAGAAACTATTTCCCTCCTGATTTCCTCCACTACAAAACCCAAAAGGGAAAAGAAATATGAAGATAAATAGATCAGAAGTAGAAGGGAATTGACCAAATCACCTACCGCAAATCTTGAACATGAACATGAACATGTATGATTTGATTCTATCAAACTCATTAGGATGAGAGCTGTGTACTCCTACCTTTTCCCTTGGATATAGCATAACATGATATGATAGAACATCAAAACCGATAAACAAGTTTCTACAGATCTATATAAATACTAATTGCTACCTCTCTTCCATCTCCTCTCATTCCATTACATTACACATCTAGTAAACAACTTCGCTGAAAAGAATCTTCGACAAACTTATCCTTCCTTTCTGGCTCCCGGTCTGGGAATATACTTATGTTTAACAAGATTCTCTGTTTACTTTCTATAGTACAATAGAACCGGTACAAAAGTAGGCAATATATCTGCTAGGAAAGGAATATAAGTGTAAAGAGAAGTTATTTGGGGTCCAATTCTGCTGTGGGAAGGCGGAATTATGGCTTGCACTGGTGGTATATGCCATGCAATAAAGCATTGCTCTCTCTTTTGGGTTTCGTCTCCGCTCCTCTTCTGTTATCTTATAGGCCGATTTCCTTCTTCTTTGCTAGCTAAGCTTTCGATCTGAAGTCGTATACTTCATCCTCTAACTTCCACTCACCAGATTAAACCTATCAAAAGAGGATCTCAAACTCCATCGACATCATTGCTCCTACAATGAAGAAAGGATAGATATCCAGGCATACCGAGTAATACGTCAAGGTATTGTTTTCACCATTAAGTTACTCTTCACAACACATCAAACATTTTCAAAGTCTCACAAAACATAATTCACAAAACCAAATCAAATAAACACAAAAATCGCAGGGAAAGTAGCCTTGATTGTATCGCAATGTATGTATGTAACTCCATTATCCATCTTTCCAACCCCAACCAATATCCACATCGAGAATCCATGCAAGCGCAATACGATGCATATCGATTATCCCAGAAGCGAATGTATCAGTGGCTATTCAGAAAGATTCCATGTTCCCCTTGTATCATATCGTAACTCCCATTTCATATCCATCCCCCCATTTGTATCCATAACGACCATCCATTAAAATCCATGCCGTCGTCGCCACATATTTGCATAACTTATCGCACCAAGGAAATAATAGACCAGATTTCGGGAAAATAGACGTCGTCGAGCGAGCATAGTCGTAAGCGATGATTGAGAAAGTTTGCCGTGAATGCCTCAATTCGATGTGCCGCGTCGTTTGATAAAGTCCGAAGAAATCGAGTCTGAAGAAAATTGAAATTGAAATTGGATTGTAAAAACGCCTGCGAGACGAGCCATGGTTGAAAGAAATAGCAAAAGCAGTAAAGTGGTGTAACCGGATGATGTTTGCGAAAGAGGCATGCTAAAGAGTGTTGTTCGTGCATCGAGAACCATGGTTTGGCGTAGGTGATTCGAAGTCGATCAAAGTGCTATCTGCGAATACAACAACTTTTCGTATGCCATTCACTCAGTCTGAAGCTGTTTAAGCCTCATCAATCTCATGGTCAGACGCGTAAAAGATCTCGGTGTCGTCAAGGTCGTCGAGATCCTTCGCAGCCTTGTTCCAGTCAAATTTCTTGCCTCCATCCTCTTGCTTCATGCTGCTCTCAGCATCCGCAAACTCATCATCGCCTTCAGAGTCACTCTCCTGGTACTTCTTTGGAGTGGACTTGGCAGCACGGGGAGTATTGGTTTTCTTGACCCGACCACCCAAAGTCTTATGAAGAGCTCCTTCTTCCTTGATTTTACTAGGGCTGACATCCATGTCAGAGACATCGTCGCCTTCCTCCTCAAGTTCGACGTTCTTCTTCTTGCGTCCACCTCCACGGCCACGACCAGAGCCTGGTGTGCGTGGAGCACGAGCCTTGGGTGCTGTATTATTGTTAGTTGAAAGATTCCAAGCCTCCTCCTTTCTCATTCTATGACTCGTTAATTTTCAATCTCATAGCAGCGTGGAAGAAGAGTCATACCTTTCGAAGCGCGTGGAAATAGCCTTACCTGTTGCACCATCACCGAATTTCTCAGCAGTGGCTGCAAACTGTTAGCTTGTGCTATTTCGAAGGTATGAGTGGTTGCGACGAGGGGGAGACATTAAGAAATAGATTGACGAAATAGGAAAAAAAAAAAGTCGGCGAGATAGGTTGGAAGGGGGGAATTGCATATTTTTCCTCCTGCTTTTGCCATCTTCTTGATATCGCGGAAACGATGTTCAAGGGCAAATTTGGTCGTCCCATCGTTGAGGAATTCAGCCATGCCTGTAGAGCTGAGTTAATTACGGGTTCGCGGTTAGGGGAAAAACAGAAAACGTGTGCTGTAATGACAGAAGGAAATAAAAGCGCCGCATCTACTTGATCGCTTCGTCTTCTTTCGATTAGGTTGTGCCTCAAAAGTGGTCAAGTCAAGCTCCTGTGGATCTAATCCGGCCTCGAAAGCTGCACGCTGCTTGGCAGCATTGGCTTTGATGCCCCGAAATTGATACTGAATCCCCTGCATCGTCGAGTCTTTCCCAAAACAGTTGGAAATTTCTAAAGAGGATATTAATGTGCTGTTCGGGAAGTGTGCATGCTGTAACAAGGAAAGTGTGCAAGATCCGGCGAAAATAACCAAGAAAAATATGCTAAGGATACATTGAGGATTACCACGACCTGCGCCACTAACAGGTTCGCCTTTGTTGTTGACGATTACATTGCAGTCCTTGGGATCTTTTCCATCCGCAACGGCTTTGCTTTGGATCTTGGCACCAGCTTTGATGCTTCGAAATTGCCACTGCAGTGCAGTTGCATTGGTATCGGAGCCAAAATGTTTGGCCATCTCTATCAAATAAGATTAATCTATGCGCCCAAATGTGTGTGATGTGTATATGTGATGTGTATGGCTCGAATTGAACAAGGACGGAAGAAAGAAAGATGACTCGAACAACTAAGAGAATTCAATTTGATGTCTTTGCAATCTTTGCCAGCTGCCCTCGCATCGCGAATCTGCTTGACATTATTCTTGAAAGTTGTAGCAAATTGAAATCGGATTCCGCCAGTTGTAGCGTCCGACCCATAACATTGTTGGATTTCTAAAATACCATCATTAACAATTCAACGACGCGAAAGACAAATACAAAGAAACCAATATTGTGGGGATTCAGCCAGCCTTCTCTTTCCTGGCGTTGGTACCGAGTCCATCAAGGCTAACTTCCTTGAAACTCTTGCATGTAACTAGAAGGACCACCTGGGGTCTGAATATTTCGAAACGCACATCGAACTGATAGCGAAGGATAGAAACATTGCGGTTGGGTGTGTTTTGTGTTGTGATTTGGTAATGAATGCAGAAGGGAAACAAAGAAGAGATAGAAGCTTCTAACATGGTCTACCAAGACCTTCCAAATCGACATCTTTTGGATCCTCGCCAGCAGCACGCATCTTAATTTGACGATCTCCAAGGGGCTTGAAACGCAATGCAAACTGATGTCTTATAGCTTTGGCTGTGGTATCTGAGCCCATAATAGCGGCGACTTCTAAAGGGAAATCAGTCATGACAATGGAAAGAAGATGTGCTTTGTGCTTCAGTGATGGGGTGAGTTTGCGTAAAGATTAGACAGAACTTCTGACCATCTTTATATCGACGTGTACCGAGACCTGTCAAGTCAATTTCCTTGGTGTCTACACCAGCAGTACGCATAGCGACGAGACGGTCTGCAAGGGGCTTGATTGTTTCATAATACTGCGATTTGATATGCGACGCAGGGACGTCGGAGCCCATGAGGACTGCGAGTTCTGAGAGGGCATCAGTGCAGCCCACGGTGTGAAAATGTGCTTTGGATCAGAAAACAAGAAAAGAAATTGGTCTTGTTCTACTCTTTTTCCCTTCACCAATGGTGACAGTGATAGGGTCTATTCCCTTAGCAAGAGCTTCGTTCAACAATTTGGCATCAGACTTGATACGCCGAAAGCGATTGTCAAGAGCAGAGGCAGTACAATCGCCCCCAAATCTCTTGCTGATCTCTATCGGGAATTAATGACCAATCAACAAGATATGAATGTAAGAGAGGTGTGCAATGTGTTAGGAATGCAGTAATAGAAAAGAACGCGAGCCCCTCGAAAATACCTTGGCGTCCCGCCACACCAAGTACGACGCTCATGGGATCAATACCCTGCTCGACGGCATCGCGCAACTTTTTTGCATTCTTGTTGATGGTGTTCATGCCATCCCAGATGACTTTGTACTTCATGCCGTCACCGAAAAACTTGGCGACCTCTAAACAATCAGGAACCAGCCCATAGCAAAAAAAAGACTTGAATTGTGAAATTTGGAAAGTAGGAAACGAGCCTAGACAATGGCGAAGAGCGGCGACGAAAAGAAATTGTTTAGACTAACCATTGTAGTCAAGCTTAAGACCTGGGTGTGCGGCAATAATTGCTGACAAGAGTCGGACTATCAACAATAATATTAGCAGGTGTTCGAAAGGATGAGCAGACTGGCAACTTACCTGTTGCCTCGTAAGTCTTCCAGTTTGCTGGCATTTTGGCGATTAGCTAGACTATGCATAAGGATGTCAGTAGATATCACACGAAGATATACAACATTAGATTGGATGAAGATGTTTCCAAAAGAATATTAAAAGGGAGACGGGTATGAGGGAAGCGACGACAGGGGATAGTGAATTGGTATTGTGCTGCGAAATGAACAGCAGAGATAAAAGTGAGATAGATCGCGAAATCCACAAAAAGGTAAACCTTTGTGTATTTGAGTGAGAGAAGGGAATGAAAAGATATCGATGGAATTGTGATGATGATATAATAGAAGTAATAGCTTGAAGGTTGTAAAAAGATAAATTGGGATCATACCTGGCGGTGGGAATTTTTTGGTGTTCAGTAATAACAGCGACAACGACGGTATGCAACGTCGATCTAAGATTGAAGTCAGCGCGGATCGTTGCAAAAGATAATCTTGATATGATGAATTGCAATTTAAATCTCAAAGTTGGAATATGCTTACTGTAGTAAATAGTAGATGGTGTGAAAGTGTAGAGTTGTGAAAATTATTGATTGTTGTTGAGGTTGTAGAGGAGAAAAGAAAGAAGAGGGAATTGCGCAACTCTGGAACTTTAAATAGAGGAAGATTTTCTAAAGGCGGGAGAAGCGGAAGAAAAGATTTACATGGCAAGGAAAAGTGCAAAAAAACGAAGTTCAAGTGAATATCAAATTCTGCGGGAGTTCCTTTTTTGGACCTTGTAGAAGATGAGAAAAAGAAGAGCGTAAGAAGAGCATATAATTTGAGCAAATCTTGAAATTTTTTTCCCAACTCAACTTGTAACATATGCTATTTATTTGATCTCTTAAATATCTAAGTCTTTTGAATACTTTTGGTTAAGAATTACATTAGTTGTTGATAATTTGATTCAAAAAAAGATACTTCTAATTCATTGTTGGATTTTCAGTTTTTATAATAACTTAAAAAATAATGAATAGGCAACAGTTCAATTACACCAACTCGAACCATGCACACCTTTTCCCATGCAGTAATAAACTTGATTAAATCCTTGATTTGAAGTTCTATATAAATTGCTTTTTTCTTTTGTTGATTAGGTATCATTGTTCGTTTGCTAAAATTCCAACTGATGGATAACAAACATTATCTTACAATTGTGATCTATCACAATCTCCTTTTTACCAGCAGGCATAATCTCCGAACACTTGCTTTGAAAAATCAAAACCCCTACAGCTACCCAATCATTAACAAACAGTTAGATTCAGCCAAAGGAAAATCTTCTCTGGAATAGTACCCTCTCTTTACAATTCCATGATAATGATTGGTGATTTATGATAACCGTACATCCTTCTCCCCGATTGTGGTCCGTCGTCCGTTTGTTTTACTCCCGTCTCCATACATCCAGTACTGTACACCCAAGAAGAAATCGCAGCACATTTGAAATATACCGCATAATTTGAAAGCCCAAGGAATCGCACTTGTCGCTGTGAAAAACCAAAACATCTTCATAACATCACCTGCAATCCAGCTTGCGAGAACTGAGAACCGGAATCCCTTACAAGACTTTGACTTTTGGTTGGAGATTATTTGTGGGATTGGAAGAGTTGCTTCTACACCCAGACCAATGTAGCCGATCATATCCGAGTAAACGGAGTAAAACCATGGAAGAGGAGAGAGAATGAGTTCGCATGCGACAAGCCCTATGAACAGATACAAAAGAAACTCCCAGTATCTTATGTATGCACTGTTAGCGACTAGGTTTCATGCAAGGGGAGAAAGAGTTTGCGTACGGTTTTGGAGAGCGCCATTGCCAAAAGTTGTAAGGTCGCTTCACACCAGATTCCCCTTCCTTATGCCCGGCAAATGGTGTAGCTGCTTCTCCCCCCTTGGAAGATGGCGATGGTCGATGATCGAGAGCAACTTTTAATAGAATAGTTTGGATCGCGATCATAATGAATGACTGAATGAGTAATGAAGTATCGAACTGCGCGCCGGGGTAGTAAAATACTCTGGTCCAATGAATTAGCTTCTGGCATCCTAGGGTCTATTGGATGAATGCATGTACATACCTCAGAAATGATGCAACGAGCATAATCAATGGAATGTCTAAGGAAAACCCTGAACTCGACTTACTCCGATGAATCGAGTATGTCTGATCCGCATACGAAGTTATGGGAGATAGCATTATAAACATAGGGGCAATGTAGCCCGTAATGGATGAGAGGAGGCCCATCTTGCAAGTATGTAGGAGAACGTTCGGAGGGACAAGTTCGAGGCCGTGAATGGCAAATGTGAATAAATTCTATAACGAAAAGTCCATAAGAAAAAGTACAATTGACCTTACTAACAGATAACAAATATGAAATTTGACTGATTTGCTCAAACCAACAATTACGGATAATGCATGGGAAAGGAGTGGAGTCTAATAAATTTCCTATCAACCAGCCACCAGAGGCTAGAGCATCATCATCCACCAATTGATGACATAATATTCGGCGAATATATTTCTCCGACATTCCGAGACATTTCTTGGTTTTCATCTAATGGCGGGGTTAGAAATTAATTTTTTTTGGATTTTGTTCTTTGCAGATGGTTGATCTTACCATTCTTGACCCCGCCATTCAAATTTTCTCGAAATTATCAAGTTGTGCTATTGCACATCCAAAAAACTGAAGGCAACTATGGAAAAGAGGGATATGGAATACCTCAAATTGCCTGGGGGTTCCTGCTTCACTCCATCCGAATCTTTGAAGCTTACTGAAAGAATCAACGAATTGGAATCCGTCAAAGTCAATCGCATAAGCGGAGTTTGGATCCATTTTGCCCATTTGAGACATTCCGATTTTGAAACTGAAAACAAAATCAAGCAACTTCTCCCAGAGATATTGGATTCAGATTCAGAAGCCATTTTTGCAGGCAAGCCAGGAAGCTTTTCCAAAATATACTATATCACACCAAGGAATCTTTCGCCATGGAGTTCAAAAGCTACGAGTATCGCACACGTCTGTGGGCTTGAGTCTCAGGTGCATCGAATCGAGAGAGGCCGTGCTATATTGGTGAATTTTGTGGATCCATTTGAGGGAGAGGACATACCTTTCAAAGACATTCTTTATGATCGTATGACCGAAAATATTAGCACAGAAGAACCAGATGTGAAGGGCATGTTTGCTGAAGGGGACCCATTGCCCTTAGAGGTGATTGATCTATGGACTGAAGGATCGGTCCCAATCGAAGTTTTGAAGGCATATAACATAAAACGCGGTCTTGCCCTGGATGTTCCAGAGATGGAGTATCTTGTGCAAGCATATACTCAACTCGGAAGACCACCTACTGATGTTGAACTATTTATGTTTGCGCAAGTCAACTCGGAACATTGCAGACACAAGCAATTTAACGCAAATTGGACAATTGACGGTATGGGTATGGACAGGAGTTTGTTCGAAATGATACGTAATACACACAACAAGAATCCTGACTTCACAGTGTCGGCTTACAGTGATAACGCTGCTGTACTACAAGGCGAGATGGCAAGTTTTTGGGCCCCTGAGTATTCGACGGGTAGTTGGAAACAAACTCCAGAGGTAGTGCACTTTTTAGCAAAAGTTGAAACACACAACCATCCCACGGCAATCTCGCCTTTTCCAGGAGCAGCAACTGGTTCTGGTGGCGAAATCAGAGACGAAGGTGCCGTGGGTCGAGGATCCTCTCCAAAATCCGGTCTTTGTGGCTTCTGGGTATCAGATCTATTGATTCCAGGACACAAGCAACCATGGGAAATGGATGTCGGCAAGCCTGCGCATTACGCCAGTAGTTTGGATGTAATGTTGGAGGCACCAATCGGAAGTGCAAGATTCAACAACGAATTTGGCAGGCCATGCTTAACCGGTACGTTTCGGACGTTGCTCACAGATGGTGATGCTTCACTCGACGAGTATCGCGGATACCACAAACCTATCATGATTGCAGGAGGCATTGGTACAGTCAGGCCCGGGCATGCTTTGAAGAATGGCAATGATGTCAAGCCAGAAGCCAGTGTAATTGTTCTTGGTGGCCCAGCTATGCTCATCGGTCTTGGAGGCGGAGCAGCTTCTAGTAACACTTCCGGAGAAAGTTCAGTAGAACTAGATTTTGATAGCGTTCAGCGAGGAAACCCGGAAATGGAACGACGAGCACAGATGGTAATCAACGTATGCACGGCATTGAAGGACGAAAACCCGATTGCGTTCATTCATGATGTGGGAGCTGGTGGTTTGTCAAATGCCTTGCCTGAGCTTGTCAAAGACGCTGGTTACGGTGGTAGGTTTGAGCTGAGAGACGTCGAAAGTGCTGATAGTAGCATGAGTCCGCTTCAGATCTGGTGCTGTGAGGCGCAAGAACGATATGTCTTGATCGTAAACAAGGAAGACTTGGCTAGATTCACTAATATCGCGAGTAAGTTTTTGTGCCCTAAATTTATAGTCCATTTGCTAAAATTGTATAGAACGTGAAAGATGCGGCTTCTCCAACGTCGGCACTGTAGTCCCCAAAGATAAAGATGGCGTTTCATCTCTAGTTGTGACTGATCGAGATTCTTCGGATCACCCTACACCTATCAACCTTCCAATGTCTACTCTGTTTCCTCGCGATAGAAAATTAGATAGGATAGTAAAATCCAGGAGACCCAAGCTTCTACCATTCAACGCAGAGAAGTCCCTCAAAGAAGCTTATCCTCAAATACCAGATCATGATCTCCTGAGGATGGCTATTGAACGCGTACTTTCGATGCCATCAGTTGGTTCCAAGTCGTTCCTTATCACTATTGGTGATCGTAGTGTCGGGGGAATGACAGTACGTGACCAAATGGTTGGACCATGGCAAACACCTGTCGCAGATGTAGCTGTGACAGCTACAACTTTGAATATCGGCGGTAAGTTGAAAACTGGCGAGGCTATGGCCATGGGAGAGAAGCCAACTTTGGCATTGATCTCTGCTGCAGCCTCGGCCAGAATGGCTGTAGCGGAAAGTCTGATGAACATTGGTGCCGCGCACCTTTTGGGCAACTTGCCACGAATAAGGCTCTCAGCGAATTGGATGGCTGCAGTCAATCAACCAGGCGAGGGTGCTGCCTTGTATGAGGCAGTTCAAGCCATTGGAATGGATCTGTGCCCTAGATTGGGGATAAGTATCCCAGTAGGCAAAGATTCCACATCCATGAAAGCTTCTTGGAAAGATCAAGCAACTGGAGAATCTAAGACTGTTACAGCTCCAATGAGTGTTGTGATCTCAGCCTTCGCGCCGGTAGCCAACGTTCGCAATACATGGACACCCGCACTTCGCAGACTCGAAGATGTTGGTGAGACCACCTTGATGTATGTCGACCTAGCTCAAGGTCATAAGGCCATGGGCGGATCAGCACTCGCACAGGCTCTTAGCCAGATTGGAGACGAGGCGCCAGATGTGAGGGACGCTGACCTCATCATCGACTATTTTGATGCCTTACAACAACTGCATGAAACAGGAGTCGTGTTAGCATATCATGATATTTCCGACGGTGGGCTGTTGACAACAATTGCTGAAATGATGTTTGCTGGACGATGCGGTGCCGAGATTATGCTTGACGGTATCTCCAAGAGCGCCTCGCCATCTCATGTAATCGAGACTCTGTTCAATGAAGAACTTGGCGCCGTTTTCCAAGTCCGAAAATCCGACGAAGTTAATTTTATGAGGTGTTTTGCTACTTGCGGGCCGCCTCCTGGCCTCATCAGAAAGATTGGTCGTGTACCTGCATCATCAAAGCAGCAATTATCCATTCGCTATGGACAAAAACCAGTCTTACATATGGCGCGATCTGAGCTTCAACAACAGTGGTCCTCTACTTCTCATCAAATGCAACGCCTTCGTGATAATGTCGATTGTGCTGATGTCGAGTTTGAGAATATCAAAGATGACCGCGATCCTGGCCTGCACTACAAACTTACTTTTGATCCGAAGGAAAGCATTCTCCCCTTGACAGCGTCGATCACCTCCACTTTCGCCAAAGCTCCCCGAGTAGCAATTCTGCGCGAACAAGGAGTTAATGGTCATGCAGAAATGGCATTTGCTTTCAAGGCCGCAGGGTTTGACGCTATCGATGTACACATGACCGATATTATCTCTGGGCACTATTCTCTTGCAAATTTTGTCGGTATTGCTGCATGTGGTGGCTTTTCATATGGAGACGTTCTCGGCGCAGGTCAAGGTTGGGCAAAGTCCATTCTCATGCACGAACAAAAAGCTCGTCCAGAATTCCAGAAATTCTTTGCACGTGCTGATACATTTGCATTGGGTGTATGTAACGGTTGTCAAATGCTGACTCGTATTGCCGAACTCATTCCTGGTACAAATCACTGGCCACTTTTCCTCGAAAATCAGTCTCAGCAATTCGAAGCGAGAGTCAGTATGGTAAAGATCCAAGACAACCCCAAGAAGCCATCGGTATTCTTCCATGGTATGAATGGAAGCTCTCTTCCAATTGCTGTTTCCCATGGTGAAGGTCGAGCATCTTTCAAGAATCCTAGCGATTTGGCAGCCATGAATGCTGATGACCTCATTCCAATCCGATACACCGACCACTTCGGCAAACCCACTATGCGATACCCATACAATCCTAATGGCAGTCCGGAAGGTATTGCGGGTGTTAGAAACTTGGATGGAAGAGTGCTCGCTCTGATGCCGCATCCAGAAAGAACAATTATGGCTGATGTAGGTAGTTACATTCCCCAAGGGAGGGCTGAGGAATGGGGTGAGTTTGGACCATGGGTAAGGATGTTCAAGAGTGCTCGAAGATGGGTTGGTTAGGTCTTTACGACTACGATATGTTATGGGAGGATTTGTGGATGTTTTGGGCGCTTTCAATTGGATCGGGTTGCATTTAATTCAATATGCAATGTTTTGGGGGGGGAGTTAGTAAGTAAAGGTAGATCTCAAGACCAATACAGTAGATCAACAATCAACATATATCGAACAATCCCAAGAAAATTGTGTCAATCTCTATGTGTGATGAAGTATAATTTTAAATACCATTACTTAACCCCTACAACCACTAAATTCCTCGGACTCATTGAATACTCAAAAACACCTTCCACCCAAGCATCCCTTACTTCTCCCCTAGCCATGGCCTCCCTCAGAAACAACCATCGATCAACCACGATCAAACTTTCCACTACACCAGCACTGAATGCCATCAAACTCCACATCACACTTAACTCTTTCTTTTGCTCTTCATACCGATCCTCGTATCCTTGTATCTGCTCATCCGTAATTGCGCCCATCTTCTCCCGCACAAGAGCAGAAACATCCGAATGTTGAGGGTTAGGGGCACAGAGCTTTTGCATCGCGCCTCGCACATAGGTTACAAAGGAACCGTAGCAAGATTTTCTGAGCGAGCCTATTATTATTGGGGTTGTGGTATGAGATTCTTCTTTCTCTTCTTCTTCTTCTTCTTCTTCGTTGCAGTCTTTGCAGGACTCATCCGAAGATGTGGCTGCATGATTGGTTCCAAGAGGAACTTTTTGCACAACTCCATAATCGAGAAAGACTTTTTGTAGTAAAGCACGGTAGAAATGACGTGTGAAGAAGGAGTCGCTGTCTTTAGGTGTCCAGTTCCAAGGGGCTTGAACACCCATCATACGTGCGGTTATGTTGAGCGGGATACCGATATTATTAAAGGTGCTTAAGCGGTCGGACATGGGGTAGCCGTGGGGATCCTGTGGTGGAACGTCGTTTTCTGATGTGGAGGAGAGGTTAATTGCACGTAGATTGGGACGTAGAAGGGGATGCTTGTAGGTTGGTGAGGAGAGACGCTCGGAGAGCAAATTATAGCAACATCCTACAATGGCAATGGCATGGACGGTAGGATTGAGTAGTAGAGATCGAATACCATGGTGGGAGAGATTGCCGCAGGAATGGATGGATATCGCCATAAGTCTTGTTTCCGAGGGTTCGGGGAAACGACTGATTGCTTCGGTAGTAGTGTCTACCGACTCGGAAGTAGAGGAATCGGATATGATATTCACATTTCCAGCCGAAGCAGATATCTTTAGCTTCTCAACCTGGGAAACAACATCGGAGAGATCACCATCTTCGACTCGATGCTCCACATACTGGATATAGCCTTTACCATCACTAGGAGTGTAGATAGTAGCCAAATCCCTCGAAGGTCTGAGATCCGCTTCATGTTCTGGTGGAGCTTCCTGTGGCCTAGCAGCTCTTGTCGCCTCTTTCTTATTGCGCTTTTCCTCGGGTGTGAGAGCAGCTTCCCGTTGTCGATAAATCTTCTTATTCCTCATCACCACCTCTCGTTGAGCCAACCCAGATAGTACATCCATACTCTTCGCACCATTGATATTCAGCTCCTTGCTCTCCACCGCAACAATATGCTTATTGTACGGAGGACTAGCCAATGCTCTCCCTAGATAATTTTGCCCACTCCCAAAATCCACAAAATGCGTAATTTCTTTGCCGGTATTGGCAGCCACATCATCTGCTACCCGTACCACGTAATCCGCAAAATTGGTGACCTCGTGGACTTTTTTCGGGATCATACCCACGGCAATAAGTCTTGGTAATTTCGCGGTACTCTGACTCTCTTTCGGAACTGTCCTTATGAGAGAATGTTTTCTGATTTCCTTGATGTATGAAATGAGTGACTCGGGAACGTGGTCCTCACGTGGAACGGAAAGATCATCCCGCATGAGGAGATCGAGTAAGTCCATGGGCGCACAAGAAAGAAGCCATGAGCGCCATTCAAGGGGTAGAACTTTATGGTAGAGACTTGGTTCTCGGGTGAAGAAATCTAGGATATGTACCCCGCCGCATAGAGTTTGAAAAATGGTGGAGGTGGTTGCGAAGTTTAGAAGTGAGTCAACGTAATCTTCTGCTTTTGAGAAATCATCCGGATAGGGTATTGGCTTAGAAGGAGGCATGATGGTAGTTATTGGTCTTCTAATTGTAGAAAACCCATATGTTTTCTTTCGAAAAATATGCAAGTGGTTGAAGGGTCTCATGCCATGTTTGCCGGCTGCAATTCTAGAAGGTGCAAGGTTTTCACTACCTATTTAAGCGAGAGCTTTGGACAAAATGATCTACGGTCCACCAGGAGCATTAAGTGTTGAAATTAAAGAAAGCTTTATACATATATTGAAGCATTGGATTGTAAATATTACAGAGTGATTTGATATCTTATAATATTAGATGGAATTCCCTCTTTGTACACTGCTGTCATGTATATCACGCTACAGAGACAGATCATTAGCTCAGCTGGCACGGCTACCCACGCCATTCGAAGCAGCCGTCTCTACGTTGCCAGCCATAACTCTGTGATAATGTTTGGTATATCGAATATTTCCCTTTCTCTTCTTTAATCATTCTTTTCTCTCTACTTTTTGCTTTTTCTTTTGTACTAACGAATTAATTACCTTGGTTCTTTTGATTGTTCCAGACTCTTTCTATACGAGAGAGGCATGAGTGAGCAAGCATTTCATCAGCACGCTTTTCATATTTCATCTGGTTCTTTTGTTCTTTCACCTTGATCTCGCTTCGTCACATTCTCCTGCTGATAGTGTGGGGGAGGAGCGATTGGAGCAGGAGCTTCATGTAAAGATCTGACCGTATGCCGCCGGAGATACAAGATAAGATTACATTACAGCCTAGTAAAATCGTTTCAATTAGAAGGGGCTTGGCTCCCAAGCACCTATTTCAGTTCTAAATCTATAAACCTTTCCACCACAAAGTCTTCTTGACCTCGAATGTACTTTCTAGCTCTCCCACCACCACCGTGTATATCCCCTTCTCCAGAACCCACATATCCCGTTCCTCATCCCAGTAACTTCCAGCATATTTCGTCTGTATCTGTATTCCCAGATTCTTCATATGTCCTGCTTCTAAGAACACTTTGCTAAATCCTTTTAGCTCCTTGATCGGCCTAGAGACTCTAGTCGTAGTTGGGGGTTTAACCCAGACCTGCACCACCTCTGCACCTGCGCGCTCCCCGGTATTCTTTACGTCGACTTCTACGATAACATGATCCTCAATGGTGTGTCCTGTGGTTCCGACTACCAGATTCATAATTTTGAACGTCGTATATGATAAGCCGTGTCCGAAGGGGAAGTTGACCTTCTTTCCTACTTTTTCATAATGTCTATACCCAACAAAGACATCATCTGTGTATACTGTGCGACCAAGTTCGCTTCTATAACTCAAGAACGCTGGATTATCCTCATTTCGTACTGGGAACGAGAGAGGTAGTTTTCCACTAGGATTTACATCGCCAAAGACGATGTCCGCGATTGCATTTCCGGTCTCATTACCGCCGTACCACGCTTGCACTATGGCTGGTACCGAGTCAATAAACGGCATGGTAACAGGTGTACCGGATTGCATTATTAAAGCGGTGTTTGGGTTTGCTTCCGCAACACGACTAATAAGTTCGGCCAAATTGCCTGGTAGGTCCATATGCGGACGATCATAACCTTCGGATTCGAATTCAGACTATAATCAAGACTTTAGTATACCCCATTCTCCACAAACGTATCATCATTTTGGAACTTACGTTTAGACCGGCACAAATGATGACTTGGTCAACGGATTTTGCTAGAGCAACAGCCTTCGCAATTTCTGCCTCTGGGTCGAGTCTCTGAAATCCGCCGAGAAAGAACCCACCACCTCCCATTAAAGTTGCACCCACAACTTCAATTGTAGATGTTGGCGCCGACCCAAACTCGACTACAATCTTGTAGGTTTTGCCACCTTTCAATTCGATTGCGTTCTTCACTTCGATGGTGCCCGCGCCAAAGAAACTATCGCCGGGTATCTGATTTTTCGTGTTATCAATTACCACTTCGCCGTCGATGAGAAGTTTTGCCGTTCCGTGGACAGTGAGTCCAAAATCATACAGGTTGTCTTTATCGGGAGTAAAGAATCCTTCTGCTTTGGCCCAGAAAACAAAATCCTTGATCTCCGGATTCTTGAGGTCATTGAGGAGGACTTGACATGACTCCATATGAAGGACTTCAAGTGGTTCCGTGTTTTTGTAAAGGGGCTCATTGTATATCTTCAGCGTGTATCCAGTTTTGCCTTCGCTATCCTTCATCTCTGGACCAAAATCTGGTACTCTCTTATAGACTTTGGCACCAATCGTGTATTCGACGTGTTTTGCCTGTGATTTGATACCATCGAAAGGAGTTACCGTATAATAGGGATTTAGTGCGGCAGAGCCGCCACCACAATATGTAGCTATTTTTGCATTTGGTCCGATGACCGCGACCTTAGATTATGTCAGTCGTAGCAGCAAATTGCCAGAATTAGACTTACTGATTTATCTTTGCTGAAAGGCAAGACATTATTTTCATTCTTCAATAAGACTAAGGAATCTGCACCCAGCTTCCGCAAAAATTGACCAGTCTCTTTTGTATCATTGCCTCCTTCTGGTGCGTTTTCCGGTATGCCTGAAGCGATAGAGTGATTTACTAGATTCAAGACGTTACGAACACGTGCGTCTAAATCATACTGAGTAATCTTTCTGGCGCCAATAGCTTTCTTGACCAATTCACCCCTCCAAGCTGGCGGTCCAGGCATTTCGAGATCAAGACCAGCATTGATTGCTTCGGTCGCTGAGTAGGTTCCAAACCTATGATGTTAGTAGGAACTTTCGTCATAAAATATAATAGACTCACCAGTCACTCATCACGAGCCCATCAAAACCCCACTCGTTTCTCAAAATATCTTGTAACAAACGTTTGTTCTCACTACAATGAAGACCATTGAGTTTATTATATGAAGTCATGAAGGCCTTTGGATCTGCATCTCTCATTGCGATCTGGAAGGGAAGTAGGTAAATTTCCCTCAAGGCTCTTTCACTAACAACCGCGTCAACAGCTTGTCTCTCGTGCTCCTGGTCATTGCAGACGAAGTGCTTGATAGTTGCCGCAATCCCTTTGCTCTGAACACCTCGGATCTCGGCGGCTGCAAGACTACCAGAAAGGAATGGATCTTCGCTGAAACTTTCGAAACCACGTCCACCTAAGGGAGATCTCTGAATATTGACAGTTGGTCCTAATAGAACTGTGGCACCTTTTGCACGAGCCTCAGTAGCCATCAATTTACCAGCATCTTCTAGTAGTGTAGCATCCCAAGTAGATCCTAGAGCTGTACCACAAGGAAAACATGCTGCCGGCACACCATTAAAGAACTTAGTCCCTCTTACTCCATTAGGTCCATCTGAGGTTCTGATTGATGGTATATTCAGACGTGGAATTGCAGCAGTGTGCCAAAAGTCAATTCCTATTTACTTTTGTTAGATAACCACATAATCATTAAAACAAAGATTTGAGTCGACTTGACTATAATTACCTGAAAGAAGAGCAATCTTTTCTTTGATATTAAGTTCGAGAAGCACTTGCTCGACATCAAGGAGCTTTGGATCGGTAGAACCCATGATTTGCTAGTTCTAGAACTAATTCCAAGCAGATCTCAAGTAAATGGCAGAAAAGGCAGAAAAGGAAGAGAGGAAAGAAGAGTCATAAGGATAGAAACTAACATTGGGAAATGTTCGTAATTTGTACTTACCTTACTTACCACTACGTATTTAGTGCCTAGTTGCTTCGTACATATGAGGGCCAGGCCAGGTACCGGTAGAGGAATCATTTCTAAATGGATAAAATTCGGGTAAACATCGTCAAAGTCTCGCATAAATTATTTCTGACTTCACTTCTTGCTCATTTGCCCCAAGTCTTCCAAGGTTTGTAAGCCTTACCACCATCGTCTCGGATTGCTTTCCCCATCTTTACTCTATTATTGCTAGGGCTCGGCTTGCGGATTCTTTCCGCCTAGGTGATGGACCCCTCAAATGTGCTCCATATACTCCACCGTGCGCCCTTTCTTACCCATATGCCAAGGAACATCGACATATGCTTTAAAAATAATTCAACGAAGTAATTCCGACCCAATTCATACATGTTTCTAGCAAGGATGTTCGCATATCATGAACATCTGATAGGTTCTGCCTACTGTTCATAATGGTCGATTGTTGAGAACCTGAACGATATCGGTAGGATAAGCGGGCCGCACAGGCGTTCCGGGAATCCCTCAACCTCTTGACTAATTGGTGCGGTTACGAATAAAGCAGTAATAATGCCCGTGGTCTCGTGAAGAGACCCAACAAAGGAATATGGGAGTGCATGGGTGATTTCATCTCGAACCACCCGAGTAATGAAAAACAAAGATGCCGAAAATAATGCCAAGACGTCGCATAGATTGAGAGCGAACTCTGTTTTCATTCTTTTCAGATGTTTCTATTCACAATCTACATGCATACTGATGGAGCCTTCATGATAACCCCAGATTGAATTATACTTTCTTCTCAACAGCATACGATCAATGCTTTCTTCGCCGAAATTTACCCCTTGGCCTAGATTCGGGGGTCCCGAACGCTTCAATTAGTCGCGATTTGTCGCAGCCGACTTCTCTGTATGCTCTGCGGTTTCGGCAGGTGGAAGTGATACAGAGGTACACAGCGATCAGTTCTTCTTGGTAAAAGTCAATTGTTTCGCTGTGATGGAATCTGGTCTCTACTTGCACTTCATATCTCTTTACCTCTTGAATTAACAACACGAAACATCCCTATGACGAATCCCTCTTTTTCGATAGCTCTTTCATATTTTCATATCTACGAGTAAAGCATTTCTGTGAGATTTGTTGGCATACAACTTGGAGGTGGGCAATAAGGCTCATGGGAAAGGGTCGGAGCTTTCCACTTCACTTTGACCGAGTGCATGGCTATCTCGAGATATGATTCAGAAGCTGGTGCGTCACCAACAAGACAGATATATGATCATTCCTAAGGAGACTATCAACTTGGTTGATGGAAAAATACTATCGGGATCTGTGTTACCTTAGGCACATCATAGACCTATCATCATTTGTTACTTCTGGTTCTTAAACGTTAAAACAATCAAACCAAGATGCAGCATCTCGTCAAAATACAGAGCGATCCAAACAGAACAGACGTACATAGAGCGCCGCATCTGGCCAAAATACAGAGGAATACAGACAGACGTACATAGAAAGCCGCACCTAATCATTATGCAAAAAGCTGACAGGGAATGAAATAGAGCTTGATTCAACTCCTTCTTTGCCCAATTCTTCTACGGGGATTCCTACTAGTCTCCCCCATGTATCATCTGGATCGAAAGACTCAAACTCATCAAATGCGTATTTATTTGGTTGCTTTGGATCCTTGAATCTCAACTGTGATTCTCTATCTCTCCACTTCATCAAGATATTGTAGACTGGCGGCATGCCAGGCGACTCGAGGGACCATCCTCCATATGCATCGACCATGTCTCCTATGTCACCATCTTGAGAGCAAAGAAAAAACAGTACCATGGAATCGTATATTTGACAAAGCTTTTTCGAAAGAAGTTTGCGACTTTCGATGTTCGAAGGTTGAGGAATCGTGAAGGAGAGAAGCTCAATCATCGACTTGGGGAATTGTTCAAGACAGGAAGCAGTTGCTAAGGGGTTGGAAAATTCGATCTGATCTATTTGCGGAGCACAAGTCAAGACTCCTAGAAGTCCTTGTACGGCAGGTATAGCTTCAGAAAAGAAGTCCTTCGGGAACACAGCAGCACCTTCGCTTGCTATACCTCTGTATTAATACTCGTAGAAGACAATGAGTGCGCGATATGCTTACTGATCAGCACGATAATCTGATTCGAGTTGTCGATTTCGGCGCCCCGAGACATAAGGTCAAACTGCTGATATGAAGGATGCTTCTTGATGGATTTTAAGAACCCTTTCAACAGGGTAGACTCTGTCGATGATTCTTCTTTCCCAAGTAATAACCTGCTTCCTTCACAGAAAGTTAAACGCACGAAGGTCGAAATAGTAGGCATCGTCGGATTTGGTTTGTAAATGAAGGATAAAGAATGTATGGGCTGATTGTTGGAACATGAATGGGGTGTGGGAGATTGCGAGACTATCACCGTTGCATCGTATACTCTAATCTCACTGTGCCAACAGTTGTTTCTTGGCAGTAAGCGCAAAGATTCGGATTTCACTTGTTAATCACTTTATATATTTCTTCAACCAGGGTATATAAACGAGATGTCATTTTCTTCACTTCTTTATTTTTAGAATTAGGCAGCTGCATCCGAATACAAATCGTATATCGTACGGTTGCCCTTATCATTTGGCAGCACGACTTGCATGACCACCAGGATATCTTCTTCTTCAGAACCATTAAGCTCTTTATTGCATTTTTATTTTGACATTTACGCTAATACTTCGCGATAGAACACAGTCGATTTGATTCAAACCGCGCAATCCTTTAGGCATCAGTCCTTACAAGGCACCTATTTATTTCAAACAATACCAGCACCTCCCTTTCTGAACATCAGTCTTTGAGCACCATCGATTCAAAAAGTTCCAGCTTTTACGTCTTTCAGAACCACCGATCTTTTTAGAAACAACAAGATCTCAGATAAACAAATTTATTGTTGTTCGCTACAACATCATCAAAAGACCAAAGCGAAAGAGAAATATTTCATATTACCCACCCTCCTTTAAAATAGCCACAAGTCCTCTGATCTACGCCACTATGTCTTTCGATCACGTTTGCCAGACCTGCAAAGCCCACTTCACTAGCCGGGACAAGCTCTTTTCCCACCTTGATTTAGCCAAGCACAAGGTTCTAAAAAGTGCCGACCAAGTTGAGCTTGGGACAACCATCTTGATCTCAGCTTCTCCTCTTTCCATCGACAAACAAGCCGAGATAGGGACCGTCACTTCTGCTTCTCCTCATCCTGCCGAACTACCTCCAAGGCGGGCTATATCACCTACTTTTAGCGAACTAGGCGCTGCCGTACAATCGACTCACATTGACCCAAACGATCCACATAACTTGTCAGAAAGTGAATTACGTCGTTTAGAGGATGAAGAAAAGTTGAGACTCGAGATAGCAGATGCGATCAGAAGTGCTCCTATTGGCTATCCAGAGGATTGTGAGGACATAGATGAAGGATTTACTCGATGGGTTTCTGCAGAGGAAGAAGAAATGAAGCCTACGTCACCTAAACTTGACAAGCTAGAAGCTGCCACACAAGCGACTCACATTGACCCAGGTGCTCAACGTGATTTATCAGAAATTGAATTACGTCATTTAGAGGATCAAAAAAAGCTAGGGCGCGAGATCGCAGAGGCCATCAAAAGAGCTCCTGGCGGAACGGACTCTATTTTGGAAGGGTATGACTATGGCGATGAATATTTTACTCAGCAGGAAAGAGAAAGGAGTCATCGGCCCTTAACGAAGGCGGAAGAAGAAGACGAAGAGGAGGAGCTTAGACGGTTGCAATTGGAAATGAGCATGTAGTTTACACACATAGGGGCATCTTCACAATTTCTGCAATATGTTTCATTTTTCATTTTTAGGGGGATGCTTGCGAAGGCGCGGACGTCTTTTGTGGATGGGGATTTGTTCACTGGGCCTGGGGTATGTATCATCATCATATGATCTTGGAACTTACCATACTACTGTACTATTGTACATCCGGATTTCTGCCTTGGGAAGAGGAACTTTATAGGATACAAATACTCTTTCGTATCTGAAATCTTTATATTATAATATGATTGATAGGATGAAAGCATCCATTTACAACACGAAATTTTACAAGTTTTAACATAATCTACATCTTTGTTATGAGGTATACACTTGTCCAAGAATCAGAGTTGGGCATTTGAGCGTTGGAACGGGACATTATTTATCAAACAGCCTGTTCCATTTAATATCACATATAAATCCCCGCATCCATCCGCCATCCACATTATTATATACCCCATCGCTTACCAGCGCCTACTATGTCCAACCCCTCAAGCCTCTTCTTCCGTAGGAGCAGCCTCATACTCATCCACTTCTTTAACATAAGGCGGCCTAACGAAATCAGCAAGCTCATTAATCCCCACCTCACGCCATCACCTATACCACCTACCTAACATAATTTCTCAATCCCACCAAGCCCGCAGTTCCCACCGCATACACCCCCAAAAGATTACTCCATCCCGTCTCCCCAATCTGTCTTTGACCAACAGCCAAGGCTATCAAATCATAGACTAGACACCCTCCAAAAATCCAATCACTCATACTGGCTAGAGCGCCAAATCCTACTGCGGTAACTACCTTGACCATGGTATTTGGTCCTTCATGGTCGAAGTAGGCGACTGATCCATTGTGCAATAAGTCGAGGATACCAATGCCTGCGAATGTCTTTGCAACGACGTGGGTCAAGATTGAAGAGGTAGAGTTTCGGTTCATCGGAGTGAGACGTCCAAAGATGTAGTAGAGTTGTGTGAAGGAATTGATGAGTACGAATATGTTTGCTGATTTGAGGGCGGAGCTATTCCAGAAGATCATCCAGGCTAGAAATTGTTAGCTCTCAACATGTAATCTTTTTCATCACTTCAATTTCTCCTTGACTTCACATAATTTTGATAGACCAATGAACCAATCATCCATCAATTGACCCAACAAGAGAATCAAGACATCAAAATTTCAAATAACTCACAAGCAATACACAAATTCCCCACGGCATAATACGGCACAAAATCCGTCATAATCGCCGCCTCCTTCTTCTCCTTCTCACTCTTATTGGGATCCAACTTATACAATCTATACAACCAAACCAACTGAAAGATTTGCTGAGGGAAGAAGAACAACGCAATAGCATAAGGTTGAGGCGACCAGAATGAGAGATTCGCATCGTGGACATCTTTCATGTTTGGGGTAGAAAGCATGCCATATTGTTGGGCAGCAAAATCAATAGCGAAGGAGAGAGGAGCAACCCAACGAGCTGTGCTGTGTGTGATTCCCATTTTTTCGGTTTATGGATTTTTGATATTTGGGAGTTTGATGGTGGAATGGATGAGGTTGGGATAGAATGTTAATGGGAATGAGAATGGGAAGTTGATGGCTTTATTACTTACCTCACTTATTATCTTATGAATAGGTTATTTATTTGGTAGGTAGTTGCACTTGTTATTTTGTGTAGCTTTGTTCTGGGGAGAAAAAAAATGATGATGTCAACAATTCCTCATTCCCGAGGTGCATCAATGATTTACCTAGGTAAATTTGCGCTACGCTAGTTGTTCCAGGTAAGTTCCTAAGCCAAGCTAAGCTGTCAACCAGGTTCATAAGGACTTTTGTACGTACTGTCTTCCGTATAGCTTCGCTTCTGATTATCTATTGTTGTTGGTTTGGTTTGGTCATTGGTGTATTCGAAGCAGCTTGTATTGGTATGGGATGATGATATGGTTGAACTGCAGTACATATCACGAACCAGGCTATTTCTTTGCCCATCTAGATTTCACGAGTACTTAATCACTCAAGTACTGGTAGAAATAACTT
>JWJB01010009.1:0-42291 GCA_000812895.1 Rutstroemia sydowiana | reverse complement strand
TATTTATTCTAAAATTCAAAAGACCAAGATAGAACTTACATCTTAAGTATGGCCTCTGGCCTATATCTAGTTGATAATTTCATTATTATCCACCCAAATGAACTAAATCTAGTCAGCTCATTAAATCTCTGCAGAAATCCGCCAAACACAGGATTCCCGGTGTGTAGATTGCCCCGCAACATTATACCATCGTTTCCTTTTCGCTCCTTAACACGTTATTTGCGGTTCAACTTTGAACCGGTGCCTAACCAGAAATAACTGACTTCTTACAATAAGAGAAGAAAAGCAAATGGGGTCAGAAAAGAGAGAAGTGGGTAGTTATCCTGCCTGTAGCGGCTAGCATTCAAAAGATAATAAGAACTTGAAGTTCGGAATGAAATTACAGTCCGGTGTGTAGAAATGGGATTAACGGAGCCTGGTAGCCACCATTTTTACGGGATTACGGAAGTACATACTATACGTGTAGTTCTAGACGGTCTTCGCTTATTCCACTGGCTCCGCTTGCTTAGAAGTACAGACTTTATTTACAGTACATATTGTATCTCTACTATCAATTATCATACTTTGAAACTATCCGGGCGCTGAACAAGGCTGATTGATGGATTCTTTGAAGATGAGTGTGAGTAAGAATATTTGTTTGTAGCTACAGTATATGAAAATGACACAGAAGCGTTTTTCATTACCATGGAAAATCCAATCGGTGCAGGATCTGGCCCAACCGTTCTCTTATTGTTTGATGTTATTTTTGGCATATGCTTCGCAAATATTATTTTATTACTTAGAGCCGGGACCACTAAGTAGGGGGGAGATAATATTCTTCAACACTGTTGTATGGTCGGCCTTGGTTTGCTATTATAGGACGTGCCATGTTGATGCTGGCAAGAAGGGATGGGTAGATGGTTTAACCATCAGCCAGGAAAAGAATCAAAAGGATGACAACCCAGAGAGTCAGAATGTAAGATGGTGCAAGAAATGCGACAGTGTAAAACCGCCGAGGGCACATCATTGCAAGCAATGTAAACGGTGAGATCGCATTCATATCTTCGTCATTCAAAGCATCATTGACTTATTTTTTTTCCAAAGCTGTATCCCGAAAATGGACCATCATTGTCCATGGACGAACAACTGCGTGTCGCATACGACATTTCCTCACTTCATACGATTCCTGTTCTATTCAGTATTCTCGCTATCAATCCTCACATCCTACTTATACACGCGCATTGCACGACTTGTAGCTGATAGTGACCTCCCATCCTACCTCGGACCAACACGGACTTCTCTTGCTTTCCTCCTCATTATATCCTGCATCAACGGTCTCACTCTCTTTGCAATGACGATCCTCTTCCTGCGTACCTGCTACTCCCTTGCCATAAATACTACTATGATCGAAAGCTGGGAGATTGAGCGCCACGGAGCTATCGTCGAACGTTCACGACGAATGGGCGGATACGTTTACGCGAATGGTGGCAAGCGTGTGAGGGTTAAGAAGGTGGAGTTCCCATATGATATTGGAATCTGGGAAAATATAGTACAAGGAATGGGGACTGGGAATCCGATCGCATGGGTTTGGCCGTTTGGAAGGACACCAAGTCTGCAGGGTGTGGGGAAGTGGGAGGAGAATGAATTTAATGATAAGGAAGGAGAGTGGCCACCTTTTGACCCTGATAAATTGGGAAGGAGAATTGATAGAGAGGAGATAGGGCAAGGGTGCGCGCCACAAAGGGTGTATGGGACTGTGGATGAGGAGAAGGAGGCATTTAAAAGAAGACAGGAGGCCGATTTGAAGAGATGGCAGAAAGGCGATGGACAGGACGGGAATATCTACAGTGGAGAACGTGCAGCATATGAAGATGAAGATGCGGCCTATGAGAGTGGGTATGAAGAGGGCTTGGATGGAGAAGAAGGATGGACGAATACAGAGGGCGAAAGACTACGCGATTTTGGTGTTGACGAAGAGGCGGAGTATGTGGATGAAGATGAAATACCCCTTGGGGAATTGCTGCGGCGGCGAAAAGCGAGGGGAGCTTCTACGTCCATAGATATATAAAAAGTTCAACTAGCAAATGTGAACCCTCAAGACAAAGTACTAGTTTTGATTGATACAATGTATAATCCAACTCGAAGCGAATGACTATGTTGCCTTCCGGCCAAGGCTTATATGTATGTACCTCTAAGATAAGATATGTTACTCCTGAAACCATCCATCATGTCCACAGTCATTTCCACTACTGATACATTGATTAATAAAGGGCATAAATTCGTCCTAGATGCCTTGAACGCCATTGAAGAATTTCCACCCTTATTAAGTTTGTTCATAAACACCCCAACCCAAGCCCGTTTCCCAATGCCCCATGAAAGACTCGTGTAGATTATAAAGGGCATCTAGACCATGAAACATGTGGCCATGACCAACGCCACCATGACCCAATAGCCACTTGCCTCAATCGCTGTTCTCATTGCACCATTAGCATTCTCGGTTCCCCCTGGAGCAGTGGTTCCGTTTGGCAGGGTTCCATTGAGAACGATTGTACTTGTTCCATTGACCTCTGCAACAGTGACCTGTGTCTTATTGAGGCTGGAGTAGGTGCCGTCACCAATCAATTCATTCAAGACGGTGTTGTTGCCGTTGTCATCGCATCCGCAAACCGAGTAAGCAGCACAGAGACAGGTAACGGGTTTCGTTTGTTCAACGCCATCATCTGTATCTCGGCGTGTGTTTGTAGAGTTGGTCGCATTGGCATTGGCGGAATGATTACGGAATGTGTATGGATTATGGTATGGGTAGGAGTATGCGCCATAGAGCCAAAGACCAGGGAGTACCGCCAAAGCACCAGCGGCGAGAAAGACAGGTGCGATCCCAAGCGGTGAAGAACGTCCAGCAGTATAGGGAACCTGTAGGATGTGAGCATTTCAATAAACGAAATCAGCCCGCGTTGAATACTCACAGAAGCTCCGCCCCCATAGAAGGATCCACCTCCAAATCCTCGGGTGGCTCCAGATCCGGTCTTTGTAGATCCGCCTAGAGAAGAAGAGGACGACCCACGTCCAGCAGAGGAACTGACTTTTTGGTTAGATTTTGAACGCGAACTAGATCCTGAAACCCCAACGCCACTCGAGGAAAAACCACTACCCCCTCCCGAACTCACTCCACCACTCTTCCCCCCATTCACCGAAGATCCGGAAGATACATACCCTGAACTGGAAGAACTAGAACTGGAACTGCCTCCCTTTCCAGCGCTACTGCTACTACTACTTCCTCCTCCACCTTTTCCTCCACCACCTCCTCCTCCCTTTCTCTTGAAAAGATCTCTTTCCTCGATCTCAATCTCTGCGTATTCCCTTTCTTCTAGTGCTGCATTGTTAGACCAATCCGCTTCCCGTTTTCCGACGTCATCGCGAGTAACAAGTTCACCATCAGATATGTACTGAGGATGAGCCAGCGTCGACGACGATGATGACAAAAGTAGCAAAGCTACTGTAAAAAGATTTGATCTCATATTTTTAAGTTCAACGATCAATAATAAATTGTAGTTTTTGTTAAAAGGAAGTCTTGGTTGAAGTAAACTGATGTTTAATAAAAGTAAGTGACTTCGCTTGTTGTGCTTGGCTTCTTATGCTTGCCGCAGGAAAGGTTTCACAAGAAATAATGAGTGAGAGTTAGATGGGAGGGAGTCATTAATATATAAAGAAATAGTAAAGAAAAGGAAAATTAATTCAAGTAATTAATTATAAGTAACTAGGTAAGTAGTAACTAAGTACTCATACTAAAAAGACTTTGCCTCACTTGTATGCCCCAGATGCACCATAAATTTCACTATTCATCTCTTACAAGTAAGCTTTGGAATTATTAGCCCGCTCCTAAGGATCTGTACGTTATCAAATTCAACCCTAAGGTATGTTCAACAAATTGAACACTGCCACAGAGAGGTAGGCTTGGCATCGGCATGCTACCAGTGTGGCTACCGTGCCACTATTACTTATAACGACTTCGACTACAATCATCATACAATCACCATATAATCACCATAGTTGTACAAACAAATTACTTCAATCACCAAATTTTGAAAGACATGCCTAAATTAGTTGATTACAAAGGATTTATAATTTGGAATTAATAGGTAGTTTCAAGCTTTCAACTTTGAATAATAAAGAGAAAAGAATATACCGGTATATATATATTATAAAACAAACATTGATAATATAAATAATGATTGGCTCATTTCATTGAATTCTTCGTTTCCATCAACTTTAGAAACAAACGTGGTGAGGAAAAAATTTGTTTTAAAAATAAAAATAAAGGATCGTGTTGTTTGTTCTCTTACTCCCGCATTTCGCTTTTTGAGGCGTAGAATGTTACCTGAAGAGGGGTACGTCCCTCGGATGAGTCGATCCATTTAGTAGTAGCTAGAAATATCGGGGTTTAGTTATATGGTGGGGTTCCAGATCTCAATAAGTTGGGGAAGACCAGTGACTAGAAGCCAGAAAGCTATCTAGAGCTATTAGAGTCTAACCGTAATTGATTCTTTCAGAGGTTCACTCGAATCTTCTTCGAAATTTTGAGAGTATTGACAAACTCATTTAGGTCACATTTTCCATGGAACTATTTTGTGACATTGATATCATTCCTCATTATAGTAATCAGAACGAAAATCGTATGTAGTTCTTATCATCATTCATCCTCCCTAAGATATCTCTTTTTCCAGAACAGCGGGAGCGGTGATAGTCTGGCCCTTCAATTTCTCCAAGCCTTCTCCACCCTATACACATGATTAGTTTAGGTAGAAAGGTAGAGGTTAGTAGGAGAACGGAAACTTACATAGCTCATTAATGGAGATACCTCAATACCATCATCATTATCCTTGCTGACAACAGTGGCTCCAGCAGCTTGTGCCCATCGTTTGCCCTGGTTCATAATATCTCTCTTGCTAGTATCTTGATCATCTTCTCCGGTGCCTTTGGCATTCTTCAGAGGTGAGAACTCATCCTCACGCTTGACTTCCATGCAAGCAAATTTGTTGAGCTCCAGCATTGGAAAGACGTCAAAAACAAATTGCTCAAGCTTGATACCGTTGGGCTTTTCGGGCTTTATGGTAGAGCCACTTGCAGTGTCTACGTAAGGAATCTTCTTGCGTGCAACGTGATGAGGTAACTTATGGGCCCATTCTGGGATGGACTCTAAGAACCGGGAAGAATAGTAATGATTGACAATATTTGCTGCTCTGAACTTTAAAACATCCGGTTGCTTTACGTCTTTGGCCTCGGCAGTTTCCTTGTCAATCTCGGAGTATTCGACGACATCTGGCTTGCCATTTTTGAGTAGGATAAGTCCTACCGACTCAGTAGCATTTCTCTTCCTGACTACCTTTGTAGCAATATCCACATCTTTGGCGGCCGAAAATCCAATGAAGACTGGGTCTGCTACCTTGACTAGACAATTGTCGACACAGTATGCGTGAATGTGCTTAATACCGCGTTTGGTCATATCGGACATAACATTCGATGTAATAATTGCTTGGTAAATGCCACCATTTCCGTCAGGGGCCACAGCCACTTTGCCTTTGCTCTCCAAGAGAATCTTGCCATCATTAGAGATACAAGGAAGAACTCCTTGCTCGAAGATAACGACGTTCTCCTTCTCCAAACCAAAATAACCATGTTCTTCGAAGTATTTCTCTGTAGGACCGCGAGTTGGTCCGCTGGTCATAACATACCAAGGGACCACAACTTTCTTATCCGATCCATTTCCAGCCTTCTTGTGTGCCAATGTCTGGACTCTGCGTATACGTTCTGCCTGTATTTGGAACAATGATTTCTGAGAAGGTAGATCGATGTTGAAACAGCCTTTAGGAGCAGAGCTTCCTAGTCGAGTTCCTTGACCGCCTGCCATGAGCACGACAGCAACCGTGTTCTTGGCAATCAAATCTAGACCCGACTCGTACCATTTCTCAATATCTTCAGGCTTTGAATCGAGGATACTAGCGGTGGCAGACTCTGGCAAAGGCTCAAGGCCTGACTCCTCTTGTTCATTTTCTACCTTCGGGGGGTTGACAGCCCTGTCGGTGATCTTGTTAATGTATTCGGGGTCGAAACCAGAGAGTTGTTCGTAGAGTGCAGCTTTCTCTGCTACATCGAGGGAATCGTAGAAAGCAAAAACTTGATCTTGCTTGGCTTTGGTGTACTTTTCCTTGAGCTGTTCAAGGTCGGTAGAGCTAGGTTCCTTTGGAGGGGCACTTTCAGCTGCCTTACCTCCAATATGCACTTTTTTGAGGACGTTCTGAACGGCTTCCATGGCTACTAAATATTTGGAGGAATTGTGTTTGAATTGAGAAATAGAATAGGGGCAAATTGCAAAATTATAAAGCTGTTATATTTGTTGCGGAAAGCACATTGCTGTACAGCCCCACCTAGAAATTCACTTTAAGCATAAGCACAAAGCCTTTTAGAACCAAACAGCCACCTCCTTTCGGACACGTTCGTGGTTTTTCTACGTAAGCTGGCATAACGAGTATTTAATTGTTGTACATGCCATTTTTAAAGCTCATTATTGCCTTACTATAGCTCGTATTGGGCCGTTAGTACCACCCGGAACATCACGTCTTGGGATGAAAATGTTCAGACGAATACAACGTCATTGCTACCCTTGCTTAATATTTGCTGACCCTGCAGATTGTACCTGAATTTCATGAATTGAAGATGGCCGGACGACAAAAATCAAAAATCATCAAAGATGAGAGTGATGCAGATGCTTCGGCCAATTTATCAATACCTAGCTTTAATGGCAGATTGAACTTGTCTTCATTTACATTCTCTCCAAATGCGCCCTCTTCCCCCAGTACGCCCGTCAGTCAACAAAGCCCCCGAAAACCTCCGCCGAATTTGTCAACTCCACAGCCATCGCCTACACCATCTAAACTTAAGCGCAAACTCTCTGCGACGGATCAATCTGCGAGATTCTCACCTTCCCCGAGCAAGAAATCTTCTTCCCGCAGCTCATCGTCTTATGCATCACCATCCTTGTACGCACATCTTTCGCCTCTCCCGGATGTTCTAGCCCCAAATTTGCTATGCGTCTTCGTGGGGTTGAATCCAGGTATAGAAACAGCTCGGTCGGGGCATGCTTATGCGCATCCGTCCAATCATTTTTGGAAGTTGTTATATTCCTCCGGTTGCACAACGCGACTTCTGAAGGCAGAAGAAGATGGGCGATTGCCAGAATTATACTCGATGGGCAACACGAACATTGTAGAACGGCCAACTAGGAACGGGGCGGAACTCTCGAAACAGGAGATGGATGCTGGCGTGGAGGCGCTGGAGGAGAAAATAAGGAAGTTTAGACCCGAGTCGGTGGCGTTGGTAGGAAAGAGCATCTGGGAAAGTGTGTGGCGAGTGAGGAAAGGCAGAGGCATAAAGAAGGATGAGTTTAGGTATGGGTGGCAGGCAGAAACAGAGAATTTTGGGGTGGTAAAGGGAGAAGGATGGGAAGGAGCTCGAGTATTTGTGGCATCGAGTACATCTGGATTAGCGGCCTCATTATCACCTGCAGAAAAGAAGGAGATTTGGAAGCAATTAGGAACGTGGATCGAGCAAAGAAGGAGAGAGAGACTTAAGCTAGGGGTCAAAGCAGGAAGCACCGACGGCTAGCAATATCCTACGGCTTTATTCTTGGCATGCCTTGTGTTGATTCCTTTACACGTGCTGTCCTCTACTGCCTTAGAAAGTGGATCATTTATCTCTACTTGATAGGGTTGGGATTTTGACCTTGCCGTAATTACCAAACACATAATATTACATGTAATTACTGACCGGCTACCTATCACATTACCGTCACGCTAATTTGTGGGGTTACTATATTAGGCAGATCTGAGGTTATATTACTGTACTAGCCTCCAGGAGTGTTAGCTTTGAGGCGCTTTGTTGGTGGTTCAGATTCCATATCAACGACGAGATGGTGATGTTTGGATAGAAAAGAGAGATACTTACTAGGTAAAAACAAAAATTTAACCGTATAGTGTACTGTCGCTAAAAATTCACTTCTCAACGATAGTGAGGTATGAAAATAATGATACTACTTATTACCGTACCACTTACCGTATTACCTGACATCATATTACCGTGCACGCTGATATTACGGTAATATCAAAACACTACTACTTGATCATTCATATCTACTCGATCATTCTTCTCGACTCAAACAATCAACCTACCTTGATATCTCAACCCATCTCAGACATTCACCCGTCGCCAGGTGGCTCCTGATCCGAAAGGACATATGCATTACTGAAGTTTGCTATCTCATTCTAACATTATGATATCTCGAGCACGACCTTTCCCCGTACCCTCCCACTTTCAATCAACTCTATGGCCTTATGCCACCCTTCTGACTCCTCATTCAGCGCATCCTCGATTGTTTCCTGGACATGTATTATCACCTCACCTCTCTCGGCTAGCATGACAATCTTCTCTAGATATTCAGACTTGGCTTCGTAAGGTATAGTGGCATATCGGGGGCCCCATATCCACCCCGAAATATAACGCCAGATCAATTTTGGGTTTCTGAAATACTCAAGAGGGCCTCCAAGTTTCTTGGTGTCATTCTTATCACCAACAAAGGTGACATATGCTCCATTCTTATTGATAAGTTCGGGCTGTGGAAATGTGAGCCGAAACATTCCGAACAACTTCAATTGACACTCACATATACGGGAATGAGCTCTGTTCCACCCACGCAATCCACGATCAAGTCGTATTCCGATTCGGAATTTTTAACATCAACTAATGTCTGGAGCACGTTCTGGGCGGTGTAATCTATTATTGCATCTGCTCCCAAACTTTTGACATAATCTTCATTCCTGCCAGAACATATAGCAGTAACATGACAATCGTATAGTAACTTTGCCACTTCCGCTATGTTAAATTAAGCTAAAGATGGCGGGAATTTTACTCACACTGCACTACCCACGATCCTGTTCCCCCAGACGCACCTCTCACAATTACCTTCCTCTGAGCTGCACCATCGCCCTTAGGCAACCAACCTAGACCAGAAAACGCTGTAAATGCAACAAGTGGTATGGATGCAGCAGCGTTGTGCGTTAGGCAATCGGGCTTCTTGGTCACCGAATCAGAGGAAGGATTGACGGCAACATATTGACTAAATGTACCTTGTCCAAACTATTCTCTCTTCGTTAGCTTCAACCAATTCATAAGGAAAACCACTTAGCACCGGGTAACAAACTGGCTGGAACAATAAACCGAAAACTTCGTCGCCTACAGCCCAATTCCCCTTCACTTTACCACCAACAGCTACGATTGTGCCGGAGTAGTCACGTCCCATACCCTTCGAGCCAGAAACAACTGCAAGTAGACCTGCACGCCAAAACTGAGTATCCACTGGGTTTATAGATGCGCAATGGACTTTGACCAATAATGTGGAGGCAGTTTGAATAGATGAGATAGGCTGTTCTTCAAGGAAGAGGGGTCCCGCACGAGTAGTAAAGCGGAGAGCTTTAAAGGTGGAAGGAATAGACATAGTGACAATAATAGATACTCTAGAGTTTTGGTTTCAACATAGATTTATGTGAGTAAAATTGCTCATTCCATGTTGATCCATCCAAGGATCGATGAAGCAACAATTTGGTGAGGGGTAATCTTTTATTCATCAATCACTATCATTTTGAATTCAGACCTTAACAGAAGAGGGAATGTGCATACCGAGGAGTATTGTACCTTCTAATATATTATAACTATATATAAGCTTCAAGATAATATCTTAATATTGAAGGAATACCGATAGATAATATTAAGATGAACTTTGTGAGAAAAGACGATTCCAAAACATCTAGATACTCATATTGCCAAGTTATCTTGCTCATGTTGATATTATTAGTATCGAACAATGATCGCCTCAAAACATGGATGAATTCACTCATAATTTATTTACCTAGATAATCCTTGGGGCTACTACTAATATTTAATGGGGATATTTTGACAAGGCTGACGGTTATATGAGTGAAGTGTGAGAAATATGAGAAGTCAAGAATTTGAGACTTTTTAATTTGACCAGGGGAATAGATAGAAGTGGTACAAGTACCAGTACCAGTATTGGTACAGGTAGTAAAAATCTAGCATTGGTGGGGCTGTTTCAATAATAATTTCAACTTGTCAACCTTAGACCTAACTCTTTTCTGTTTTCTTTTTTTCTCTGCGAATACTACATACAATAATAATAACAGTATTTTTTTTCTTTCATATTACTTGCTTGTATTCATTCTTTTACTACTCCTACAGTACCATTATTGTCTTTTCCAGAATATTTCAACTCTGAACATGGCGTTTGAAATTGAAGTTCCTGGCGAGGCAGCCCCTCTTAACCCTCAGCAAATATATCTTGCATTACAGTCTGCAGGATCTTCTCAACAATTAGCTATACAAGCTGGAACACAGCAACTAGAAGCTTGGAAGACACAGAAGGGTTATTACACTTTACTGCAGGTATTTGACTTTACTTTATTGCTTGCTTTGTTTATATCCATGTTCATATATAGCTAACTGATATAATCTTTCCAGGCAGTATACCTTGATAAGTCATTACCATCCGAAATAAGATATCTTGCCATCATACAGTTAAAAAATGGCATCGACAAATACTGGCGCAAGACAGCCCCGAATGCTATCACGGCAGATGAGAAATCCAATATACGATCACATCTATTGGAAAGTGGGTTTGAAGAGGCCGATTCACAACTTGCTTTACAAAATGCTTTGGTGATTTCGAAGGTCGTCCGAGTGGACTATCCCATGGACTGGCCCGATGCTCTTACCAATCTTATTCAAATGCTACGAAAAGCGAACGAGACAAATCAACTCCATCTGCGAAGAGGAATGTTAATACTACTACAAATCGTAAAGGAACTTGCAACAGCTAGATTGAGAAGATCGCAATCGAGCTTGCAATCCGTTACACCGGAAATGCTTTTTCTGCTTGGAGGAATATATACTCAGAGATGCTCACAATGGTTTGGATTCTTCTATGATAAAAACTCGGACGATGAAGGCGGGGCTATGGAAGCTATGGAAAACAGTCTTGTTGCGATCAAGATTATTCGACGGCTGCTCATCGTAGGATTTGAATACCCCAATCATGATAGAGATGTTCAGCAATTTTGGCAGCAATCTCAACACCAGTTTGGCCAATTTCTTTCTTTGGTAAATGAAGAACCAGCAGTCTTGACATCTCCTGCCAAAGAATTGGTTGAGAAACATCTTGTCCAGTTTGCAAAATTACACGTGCAAATGTCAAATATTCATCCAGCCGCGTTTGCACAATTGCCCAATTCCTTAGATCTAGTAAGGGCTTATTGGGGGTTTGTTGCCAAATTCGGGGAAACTTTTGGGTCTACAACACAAGACTTTAGTGCAAAAGCACTTCGAACTGATGATGGCTCAAAACAGGATAGACCAGTCATGGAAAAGCTTTGTTTGAAGGGCCTCATACTCTTGAGATCTTGCATCAGAATGGCATTCAGCCCAACACAATCATTTAAGTACAGAACAGCCGAAGTCAAAGAAGAACAGAAACAAGCCGTAGCTTTTCTCAAATCCCAGCTGCTCACTGACGAGATAGTCGGTCAGATAGCAAGTGTGATTGTAACAAAGTTCTTCGTCTTTCGTCAAGTTGACCTCGAGGCTTGGGAGGAAGATGAAGATGAATGGGAGATAAGAGAAGAAGGTGGCGGGGATACTTGGGAATTCGAAATTCGACCTTGTGCAGAGAAACTATTCATGGACCTTGTTATCAATTTCAAGGATTTACTGGTGGAACCTTTGCTATCATTTTTCAAGTCTGTTGCAGGCACTAATGAGAACTCCGTGGTCACCAAAGATGCAGTGTACACTGCTATGGGCCTTTCAGCTCCAGTTATTCACCAAAGCTTCGATTTCGATTCCTTCCTTACATCAACTTTAGTCAATGATGTACAACTAAACGGAGCGGACTATAAGGTGCTTCGGCGCCGAATTGCTATATTGATCGGTCAATGGATCCCCATCAGAGTCTCCCAAGCCAATAGGCCATTGGTTTATCAAGTATACCAGCACCTCCTCAAATCCGAAGATGAGACTAACGACCACGTTGTTCGCATCACGGCTGCACGCCAATTCAAGGCCGTGGTTGATGACTTTGAATTCGCTGTGGAATCTTTTCTTCCATTCGCTCCTGATATCCTGAATCGAACTATGGCACTAATACAGGAAGTTGATAATACGGAAACAAAAATTGTTATTTTAGGTACAATCAGAATGATCGCCGTCAGGCTAGAACATCATATCGCCCCATATGCTGACCAGATCGTATCTTTACTGCCTAGTCTGTGGGAAGCATCTGGAGAAGAACACCTTTTAAAACAAGCAATACTATCGATCCTCTCTACTTTAGTAGTTAGCATGAAGGCAGAGGCACAAAGATACCATACGTTAATGCTGCCTCTAATCCAACGTGCTGTGGAGCCAGGATCGGAAATGCAAGTATATCTTATGGAGGATGCTCTTGAGCTTTGGTCCCAAATTTTAGCCCAGACCCCAGCACCTGCATCTCCTGAAGTTTTAGCTTTGATCGACTGCACGTTTCCACTCCTCGAGCTCGGGTCTACTGAACTTCAAGTTGTTCTTAATATCGTCAATGCATACATCTTACTCGCACCGGAAACTATGCTTAACGATGCCATTCGACTAAGAACCATATCTTACATGACCACACTTCTTGGGATCACGAAACGCGAACTTGCTGGTTCAGTCACTACAATTGTCGAGAATCTGATACGCTCTGCGGAAAAGCTTGGCGGTACAAATGGCGTAACACTCATCGTCAATGATTTACACTCAAGTGGCTACACGGAGAAGATTTTTGCCGGCCTTCTTGACGCATGGGAAGCTCATCAAACGACCGGTCCCGACCGCAAATATCCCAAACTGGATGACGTTGTGGAAACCGACTATTTCACCATTCTCGCGCGCATTGCTCTCGCAGACCCTTCTGTATTTACAACCATTCTCGCTAGTATCAGCGGCAACGTCGAGCATGTCTGGGGATGGTTGAGCCAGGAGTGGTTCCGTCATTTCGACGCGATGGCATCAATAGAGCGACAGAAATTATCTTGTCTTGCAATGACCCGCCTGTTGGAGCTTCCACCACCAATGACTCCAATTGTGCTAGGAAAGCTGCAGGACTTTTTTGCCATGTGGACAAGCGTTATTAGTGAGATGATGGCAGGAAGGGATGATGGTGGTGACAATCTGGTATGGGACCAACAGCAAATTAATAATAGCGAACAAGAAGGTTTGGAGGATGCTAGGTCGATGAGGTGGAAGTTCGATGACCCAGTACATAGAGTTAGTGCTTGGGAATTCGTGAGAGAGAGGCTAGCTGGGGTAGTAGGCGTTTGTGGTGGAGAGCAAAGATTCCAAGAAGAGTGGCTAGTTAACGTGGATAGGGATGTTTTGGCTGCCTATCAGAAGCTAGGGCAGAGCGAGGTATATGAGTGAGAAGGAGTTTAGAAGATTAGATGGGTCGACGCGAGATCCAGTCAAGAACTTATACCATCAGGACTTATCACGACCTCGTGGGTACATCGTTGGTAGATGATATATCGAATGAGATATCTCAGGTGGCATAGAACTGGACAGTAGATAGTAGATACCCCTCTTGAAAATTGAAGATTTCAATGTAAAGTTATATGTCATGATCATTGGATTGCAACTTTAAAGTAACGCAACACAGGTTTCAGCATACCATCATGCATTGAATAGTTAACTTGATTTAAATTATCTACTGATAAAAAAATGTATGGTTTGCGATATAGTTCAAGATACTCGTTATGCCCATAAGTTTCTCAATTTCAGATTATCTGGAAGATTACTAAACAAAACAAGAACAGTGAGGTTTATGAATTCTATTTGTTGAATTGGATTTGAACAATAAACTCTTTACATTGTAAAGCTTTTTTGAAAAGAAAAGGATTGAATTTATCACATAGATCTGGTGGATGTTAAACATTGAGATTTATAAAAAAAAGGACAAAATTATAGGCATAATGAGTAATATTCGTGGTATCTACAACGACTGCAACAAGGCATTCCAAAACGTATCAACAAAACGGGTTAAAAGCAATGTATAAAAAGGGGCGCATTTTGAGTTTTGTCTCTTCATCGCATTCTGCCCTTTCAAACAAACCCTTGCACTCACTAGGTACCCAAGATCTAAAAAAAACATGTTCCCAAATATATCATGATGTTCATCCATATGCATCTCCAGACAAAACCACCGTCCCGATAACTCCTCAAACAACGAAAATATTGCCCACAACCAACCCTTGACTCTCAACATGATACCTTCTCCTAATACCTATACTCTTCGCCCGCCTCAGCACCTCTACTGCTTCATCTCCGCCCCCAACCATCACCATACTGATCTGATGATGTCGCAATAATCCACTAGGTGTCATTTGCGGCTCGTCTAGAAGGGGGCGTACCAATCTATGCTCGCCGTTCCTACCACGACTATCAGCATCCTCAATATTCTCGTCCCCGGGCTCTACATCGTCTTCATCGTCGGAAACCATAATCACTAATTTTAGACCTGTGGGTGTGGGCGTGTAGCTGGGTATGCTGGAGAGCTTCTCGGAAAAAGTGCAGCCACCACGTTTCATGACAATGATATGGTGGCGGTTGACTGCTTCATCGGGGAGTCTTTTTGAGCAGGCTTCGCCGGCGAAGAACACGGATGTGAATGATAAAGTAGAAGATTTAGTCTTGGCGGTGTTGAGATCCGGTGCTTCAGCAGCATTTATCAAGAGGTGGGCTCCTGTGCCGGTGGGTAGGACAGCTGGTAGAGTGGCGTACGTGTAAGTGGGAGCGGCTTCGGGTTGTGGGAGAAGAGTCGCAGAAGGATCGCGTAGCGCGGATGTAACTTGGTGGAGGAGAGAGCTGAGAATCGTTCTATATTCGGCGGCTAATCCAGCTTTGCTAATAATGTCACTGGCGTCTAAAGATATGCTGGCCGTGTCTTCGTATGGCTCTTCTTCGTAAGGTTCTTCTTCGTCCATAAATTCTTCGAAACTTCTAGACAGATTCTGCTTTTGATCAAAAATATGTTCCAGTTGCACAACGATATCCAGCATAACAGGGTCTCTAATACGTGTAAATGAAGGATCCGTAAGATCTCCTATTACATCGCGCGGTATGAAAATCTGCTCATCGCGTCCCAGGGGCAAATTTGCTATAGTCCCGACTCTCCAAGATTCTCCGAGTCGATGGTCGGCCCCGGCATAGGATGACAAAGATGACTCATGTACCATGCCCAGTTTAAGGCCAGATAAGGTCTTCACCAGAATGCCATCATTCGTACGAACAAGTCCTTGAGGTCCAAGGACTATGTTGAACGCGTTAGCAGTCGATGCGGTATACAGGGGGTTAGTATTGGGAAATTCAATCGTGAAAGTCGTGGTCAGAGGAAGTCGGTCGCAAGTCCCATTGATTGGTATTAGTGAAGGTGGGAGCGTCCATGGAAAATAGGTATGATTATTGACCTGCATATTCTCGCCGTCTATCGTCGGGTGATGATGATTCGGTATCATGTGCAATCCTATAAGGCTTGACGCATGGAAGACGTCTGCCCTAGCTGCTGTTGAAGAAATGGTGAAAGGAAGTGGTGATGGAGGCGCAGGGCATGTATCTAGGACACTGATCCCAGAGTGGGGCTGAATTGCTTTGGTAGTCGTGTGTTTTCGGGGAGTGAGCGGAGATTTTGCAGTTTCACGAGGCAGTACCAAAGGATGCCCCTCAGTCGTAAAAACATATGGAGCATCAAGATCGTTCAATGGATGATCAGGATCAAAAAGCAAATAAAGATATTTTGCTGTTTCGCCGAGGAAGAAGCTCTCCATTCGATCACTCTTCTCTCCTGTGCGTACATCCTGCAGACCCGACCAGCCACATTTCGTCCAGCATCTGCGCTTGATATCCTTCAAAACCATTTCTCCAACATGGAGGTACCAAGGATCTCTAGTTGCACGATACAAGTGGTAATTAGACTCGATAAATTCGGGGCGCCCGGGCCACCAGCCGAGCCCTCCCTCTACATGACCATCACGTACCGACCACCTCTCTGGTAGTGCGGCATATCTTGTCCATAGAGCCGTATATAGCAAGTTCGTCTCGATTGCTTCTTCCACTTCTCCAGCCAAGGTTAATAAACCGGGATAATAAGCTCCTAAACTATCAATCCAAAAAGTCTGAGGAGATCCAGTAACAAGATGGGCATTGACATAATGGGGATGATGAGTGCCACTGTAAAGGTGTCTCCTGATCGCTGCATGAGCTTCGTGCCACACTGCAAGAAATGCTTCTGGTGAGTTTTGTTCTTCGCTCAACTGACTGTAAATCGTATTCGGATCCAGCCATGATTTATGGTGCCGTCTTTGGGCAGTTGTGTTGGGTGTGCTATGCCCAGAGAGCAGAATGTGCGTTTTAAGCGCATACTCGAAAAAGCTATCGGTACCAGCCCCTATTCCAGCATATGGTCCAATCCATTGCCCATTTTCAGCATCAACGCCTGCTCCGATAAGACCAATATTACTCCTTCGGTCCCATACCGCCCAGAAAGATCGTTTTGCGAGTTGTTCGAACCGTGGATCACCTGTAAGCCGGCTCAATGTTGTAAATTCGAGAACCAGGCTGCCTGCTCCAGCGCTACATGTTTCAGTAATTTCCGGCAAGCCTTCCTCTTCAACAAAATCGCCCATGTCCGATCCTTCGTGCAGAGGGGATCTCACGTAAAAGGGTATACCATGTCGTAGGTTCACCCTCGGGTATGGCATTCCTGTCGCTGTATAAAAGGCCGGAAGTAAACGTTCAGCCAAATCCAGGGCTAGACGCAAAAGTTGACCATTGTATTTCAGTCCATTTGGCCACGATATGGCAGGCAAGTTGATCGTTGCTCCTATTCTCGTTTTCTGGGGCTTAGCTCGTGGTTTATACCCATTGATAGGTAGTCCACCACTAGCAAACACATGTGCACTCAGTAATCCGCCAACCCCTCTTATAACCGTCTCGAAGACCTGTACTTTGCTATCCAAGTCAAATCCTCGAGCGCGCAATCCTTCTCCCGACGGCCCGTTTGTACCATCACCATAATGCAAAATCAACGCGGCCACCCCATCTTGGAAATCTCTCAAGGCTTTTGCGCCAGTTTTTGCTTCGTCCTGGGGCGCAGATGCCAGAATCGCTAGTGTTGACAGACTATCGATCAAAGTGAGAGAATAATTCCCGAGAACATCATTCAATTCAAGATGACGAGGATTTCGCTGGTCTCGAGTGAGAGGAATACACGATACAGGTCGTAACTACGATCATAGATTAGTCGTGCTTAATGTAAAACTTTGGGTACGGCATCCTGACCTCATCCTCGGGAAATGCGAGATTCATGTAATTATCGAAGCCATGATAGAACATGTCGACAGTCTCCTTCCGTAGCTCCGAAATGCGCGCCGGCGTCATGGCATTGGCTAGAGCAATGCATATTGTAAAAGAAATGTAAAGAGGCCATCTTGACCGAAAGATGGACTGGCTGCTGTACCGGTATGGGAAGTTCGGCCTCAACAGAGACATGCCTCCTCCTAGCCATCGGCGCAGTTGCATCACCGATGCTTATTTACGAAGAAAGGCATGTGAGCTTGGAGAAATATCAGTTCACAAATATTATCTCGGAAATATAATCTGTGATGTTTCAGAAATTAATTCAAAGAAAGGCACAAAAATAACCAATAAATTAAAGTATGCCACTAAAGTGGAATATTTTGGTTAAAACAAGAAGTAGATAATATAATAGGGTTGAAGCTCAAAGAATGATCTGGCTTAAACCATAAATTAATTCAATAATAAGAATATAAGAATGTTGGCCTGTCTTTTTTTTTTTTATACCTATTCCGCCAATTCTGGTGTTCTATTTTACCTAAACGACGTCAATGGTTAATAATTATGGAATTTAGTAAGCTACCTAGATAAAATTAAGACTAGTCAAGGTCAAATCATTTCTAGGGTCAAATCAGGGAGCACCACACGATCAATTTATATTTCAAATCAAGAAGGTAGTGTTATAGATTTTTTATAGAATTAAATAAAATATGGTATAAAATTGTTAATTCCATGACTCTGTTCATCATTCATTATTCATTAATCTAATTCATTAATCGTACCAATTCATCATTCGTTTGTCTTGATATATCATAGACAAGAAAGTATCGATCAAACTGTTCAAAGACCCTAGCGCCGACTACCTATCATAAGTATTCTACCAATACTACGGGTATGTTGTCTTCTAACATTAGCCAATTTTCTTCGCCTTGGAATTTCCTTTCTATTCCACGACGACAACCTCCAGTCAGCAAGCATGTCATGACTATATTTTCCACCGAATGTATGCAACTAATGTAACCAATGGCACAGCATTGGAGAAAACAATGTCTCCAGGCACTCCAAGTGAGCCGATCCACCTAAACATCATCTACACGCCCCGGAAGTTGCGCACTCTCATAAATAAACCGCAATCGCGTCGCTCCTCCAACTCCATTCATTGGAAACCTTGGCCATATAGACGCCGAAAAACTCCGGACCAAAAAGAAACCAATATGTAGCCATAACTCCAGGTCATCGAAGAATCAATGTCAGACACACCAATTGGGGTAAGGTGAGTACGGCATTGAAAACGGTGAATATTGAGGTGGACTGTTAGAAGGTTCAGAATAATAATCATCGTACATGTAGCACTCGTCAGGATTATATTCGATCCGTTCCTGACCAATTCGCTGAATGGCGCAAATTAGCATTGATTGCGCAACATAAGATTATGCTCTCTGAGTAGCAGATTGCTTCCAAGAATTACTTACTACTGGACAATCCAAGTGGGCTAAACTACTCTGCTTTCTCGGTCGACAAATTCTGTATTCGGGGCACAGTCGGTGGCTGACAATTTTCGTGTGCTTTCGCTGCCATTTCTTGAGCTTTGGGCAGATAAAAACACTGGTGCTTGATTCTCCGCAACCGGTGCATCGAACTTCCTGCTCTATGCACATTGTTGATCAAAAATGATACGAAATGCTAAGTGAAGTTTTGCTCAATGGAGTGGCGAAAGGTTACTAGTGTGGAGGAAAGTCGCCGTTTTCTTCAATTGAGATTTTGAATTATCCAAGCTTTCCGAAAGTCTGCGGTATGTGCAGGATATATATCCTCATCAAACATTGCAAATGCCTCGTTATGTTTATTGGCCCTGGTTAACATGTAGTTCGTATCATCTTGGCGAGTGGAATTATGCCCGCGTTTGCACAGAATTATCCACGTATTATCCATCATTTAACCAAGTGGTCTGCTCTTACTCGATCGCAAGAATGTATGCAAGGTGATTTAGCCTCCCTACCAGAGCTCTCCCCACCATTATCTCACAGCAATCGTATGCTTCATTGTCTTATCTATCACATATCAACCACTCCCGACAGTAACAAGTCTCCGAACACCAGGGCATCAACTTCAATTTCGTGAACAAGGTTTCGTATATTCTCATACCATTATCATTGCCTGCTGTGGATTGGTCCACGAGTAAAATATAGCAATGGCCTAGTCGCCCTCTCGTTTGCGACCACGTAACCGACTAGCTACCAATAATATACAAGTGAAATCTTAGACTGTCACGATAGAACGAGGATTTCAAACGAAACTCCATCTGTCAAGCTTCGCACCATTAGTTTGCGGGTGTGCCGAAGTACCTCGCCGGACATACTTCCTTTTGCGCTAGCATTTTTTCGCATTCAAATGACCAAGACACCTTTAGAACTCTGGCGTCTTCTTAGTCAGTCCGAGTATTGAGCTAAAATATTTCCAACAAGCTGTAGATGCTCCATCGGCCTGCAAAGGAGATTTGCCCATTTTTCCAAGATTTGAAGATAAACGTCAAAGTCGTATAGACAATTCCATTGAGCAGATCATTATTGAGTAGTAACACGGAGGTTATTCGACGCCCTTATTCAGATGATTACTTTCCATATACTGACAGCACAATAAAAAGCTGACTCTGGGTGAGTTGGGCTTAAATTACATCACGGTACTACATCAGGAGATTCGGTTTGAAGTGCTAATCATTTTGCAGGTTTTGCAATTGGTGATTCACATGCTTCTTCAAAACTAAAGGGTTTTTGGCTTGGGCATAGACAACTTGCCCCTCAGAATCATTCTGTCCTTGTTAATCATGCCGCCGGCTCCACTCGCCATGTGCTTTGAAATTTAGCAGTACCTCGCAGCAGCGGGTCGTGTTGATTGCCAGGATCTCGGACCGTTCCACTAGCCCTTTGCCTGCATGTGTGTCACATGCATACCAAATATCGGATTCACGCTCTCAATGCGAAAATACCGTGAATCCGAATAATGCTTCTTGCCAGGTTTTATGGTGATAGCTATTTCAATGGCGGGCATCGTCCCCAATTAGCAGCCTTGCATATACTTCTACTCCTACAGTTACAACGCGCCAAAAACGATGTGTGAAGAAATTGACATTCGCTGTCGGAACTGCAGCACCAATTGCAGCGTTATTGAGACCTGCCTTCTATACAAAGATTCAATGAAAGCATCGACAAATACAGGATACTCGCATAGAATATGTGCATACTATTCTAAAAGAGAGGAATCTATGGACTCGAATGATCAGAAGTATCATGAGTGCAAGCAAACCACCTGGTTTACGTAGGTTCAAGCAATTCAAGAATTTTCACTAAGAAAAGACTATTGACCGTTCACTAGACCGCCGTATGAGAAAACGATTCGAGTACCTTCTAACGAACGTACAAGCATTTGGGACTTTTTTGGTATTTGATTCTTTTTTGATCATCCGACCTCCTAGTATGGAACATGGAAGCAAATTGTGTCTACCCATCGACATTTACGCAGCAACGACCATAATGACACGCGAAATTTGGGGAGGATGTTGGGTACCAACGATAAATTTCTTCTGCCTCTGTAAATACATACACAAGACACTCTGTCTTGGCTTTTTCTTTAGCATGGATCTTCGTTAAATCAATATTTTCACTGGAAGAAATTATGTTCCTCTGTCCAAAGTAAATATGATTAAATATGAAAACAAGTATAACGACGAAAGGAAAAGGGTATCAAAACCCGAAGGTCAATTGTTTTCCGAACAGAAATCTCCACTCTCCCATTCTCCATTCCCCAGAGGATACTCCCAAATGCGACCTTCCCCATAATGCTTGCCCCATATAATTACAAATAACAATGATACATCGTATTTGAAGCGACAGACGCACAAGATGAAAACAAAAAATCAATGCTGTCCAGGAACCACAACCTCGGTTCTACCACTGCGATGCCAGACAGCTAACAACGCACCACAATGGCCACATTTGTGTTCCGCGTCTTTGAATGCTGATGCCATATAGGGTATACAACCGAGGCAGGTGACGAAACAGCAGAGAAGCGCAGAGAGACTATACAAATTCCCAACATTAGTACGAGATCATATACGAATAAATAAAGCCCAGCCAGGCAGCGGAAGCCAAAAAAGGATAACTTACTGCGTGGTTGTCCCACTAACATAAGTAACAGCCGTCACTTCTCGTACGTTACAGATTGGGCAATCTACAGGTGCAGGGCCTGTTTGCAGGGAACGAAGAGGCATCGCAGTCTGGTAGTTGTTTTTGCCTTGCGTAACGGGTGCTTGTTGTTGGGGTGCATAATGTCCCTGAGGAGGTTGTTGCTGTGGGTATTCTCCATCTGGGTAGGTTTGCTGGCCACCCATAGGGCCTTTCTCATTAGAGTATGCTGGAGCTTGTGCTGATTGGTCCATGTTAGGAACGACTTCGATGCCTTGGTAAGGTTCTTGTGGCGTTTCTGATTTTTGGGTATCTGGGTGAGAAGAGAGTGGTTGTGTGGTTGCTTCAGGTTGTAAATTTGTTTGTGAGGTTGCAGCTGGGTTGGATGTGATGCCGGATACTTGAGGTGATATATGGTCGTGAGTGGGTACTAAGTAGCCAGTTGATTGTGGGGAGACTGAGTTGGGCGAAACTCCTTCGTTGTATGCGCCTTGGGGTGGAGTATTATAAACGGACATATTTAGTACCAGTCTGTGAAAGAAAAGCTGATGAAAGAGAGGTTGAAAACGGGACCTAATAATAAGTGCAATACTATATCTGGTATTAGGTTGCAGCTAGAATGGGTTAAAGTTTTTTTGCAGTAAAATATAAAAAGAGATGTCAATGCGATACAACTTTGTTACTCTTCAAATTGCAAAAGAAGGAATATTGGTCTCGAATTGAGTCAATTAAGATGCCTGCCTAATAAATAATAAATGATAAATGGTAAAATATTATACGATTGAAATAAGTTAACTTGGTGAAGTATTACAAGTAAATTACCGTAAGTATCAAAAGGAGTAACAAAGGATAAATGAGATATAGAAAAGAAACAAAATAAATACGCCCGCCTATCAGTACCCCTTCGTATATAATACCTAAAATAGGTAGTACTTCCATATATATAAATCTGCCTGATAAAATTAAATGCGCAGCTGAAGATTGAGGTGGCAGTTCAGAGTGGCACAAGCTGACAGCATCATGCAAATTAGATATATATTAACTACATTTGGTATAGTTATTTAGAAAGTTGGAGGATGTGAGCTCATTTGTATGGGGGCTGAAACTGAAGGATTGATACCTGGTAAGGCTAATTGCTGCTCCATGCTCTCCTACTTAAGTAAATGGAGATCTACGAATATACGTAAAAATTGAATATAGAAATCACAATATTGATATTGTTACTCTTTTACTAGTCAAGAAGAATTGTTCTATTCTTTCTAGAGTACCTGGTGCATGGTAAATTGCTTTCCAACTCCAATCAATGTAAGGCTAGTAGATATAAATATAATTTACTAACATCAGCGCCACTACACGTTCGGATCTCGTCTTTGTTAGACTGCATAAGATCTTCTATTTATTACCTTGCTTTATATCATCAAGATAGGCGGGGTGATACGACGGAAGTCTTCACCCTTACACAAAACTGTCATTGAGGAATTGAACTTTCTTGGTGAATTGCGTAGGGCTTGCTATCTGACCGATTTACTAATGTAGCTCAAAGAGTATTGAAAGTATTGTGGTCAAGACCCTATTTAGAACTTATCTTGAAATCCGAGGTTTTTCACTTCTGGAATTTGGTGAAGTTCAACGAGGTATCAGGTAATCTCAAGTTACGAGCAATCTCTTGTTTGAATGCCATCTTGTTCAATAGGGATATGATTATGGCCAACCGTTGGAGGCTGAGTTTGCTTGGAGCTGCTCTCAACCGGGAAACCAACATTTGGCCATTCACTGGTCATTGTAATTAGGGGTTCTTACCTTCTTGAATCAACGACTATTATGTCTGTTGCACTTCAATACTCAAATCACCTCGACTTTTAACTTCCAACTCCTGCTCAACGACAATGACTACCTCAAGAACATGGAAAACCACACCTTGGAAACTTCTTGAAACCCCAGGAAATACTCAAGATACAGTTAGTCTTTCCGATTTAGCTATCTTTGTGGCTACACACCTGTTAACCATTTATCTCCGTACAGAGAAGCCATGCTGCGATCCACTGTGCCAATGAAATGGCTCATGTCCACAATTGTATCATAAGAGGGATCAACTGTATCTATCTTCAAGCGCCGAACGTTCATTTGGAAAAAGACGTGGAAGACTTTTTGGTTCTTTACTAAGTCGTGATGTTCCATGGTGAAGCATCATCACGACATTGAAGAAGAATTGGTATTTCCACGTCTCGAGGCTCTTATTGGAAAGCCAGGCAGTATGCAAGTTAATGTCAAGCAACATCAACTTTTCGAGCCTGGGCTTCAGCGACTGACCGAATACGCCAGCACAACTCCAGCGGCAGAGTTTGCTGCTACGACGTTAAGATCTATCATCGATGACTTCGCAGGTGTACTACAGACCCATCTGGAAGCGGAAATTCCCACATTGCTAGCATTGCGATCTTACGAAAGCAAAGGTATCATGAAGATATTTAAGGAATGCGAGGCTGCAGGCTTCGATCAGCCAAATGTTTGTAGATGCACCACAATTCTCTCGGCGTCATTATGATAAAATATGAAGACTAAACTAAAGATTAGGACGTAGCATTACCACTATTTCTTGGCTTATCAGACAGTACTTTTGAGGAAGGAAAGTATATCTTCCCTGCAATCCCTGGATTTGCAAGGTATCTTGTACATTACTGGTATCGTAGAACTCATCAGGGTGCATGGAGATTTTTGCCCTGTAACATGTGGGGAATTCCTCAACGGATGGAGTTCCTGGAATAGATTTGGATACTGTATGTTTGGGTTGGTTGTGGCACTAAGTATTTGGATGATGTGAGATTAAAAGGTAGTCCCGAGTTGATTTGCTAGCTATCCCAATATAGCGATGAAATGGTATCTCGATTGTGCTAGACTAGTTCCGTAGCACATGTGTCATGAAAATGGGCTATGCATCTTGTTTTTGTGTCGTTGGTTGTCTGTAAATACTAGCTACTGATCAGATAAGTACTTGTAAGCATGCTCATGTTGTAAGATGGTAAGTATTTTTATCTTTCAGGCACCGAGAGGTATGACTCTGATTGTACCTCTCAGGGTCAGACTAATGAAAACCAGGCATAATGAGACAATTCAATCATAGGCTGAAGATATACGGAGTGGTCTGATCTAAAAGCACAGCACATAGCAGACTGTCTTCTGAGAAGATGTCCGTGGACTTTTTGCAACGGCTATTCCACGAATGTAAGAATTAGCAGCAATTATCAGCAACTCTGTATTAGCTCCGCGGCGAGTTTCCAAAGAGGAAGGTCTCCCTATTCAAAGTAATTGTACAAAGTAAAGTCATTCATAAGAATCGTATCCAGCACAACAATATAGTCGGTCGTCCTCGGCAGCAGCCACTCCTCGTCAACGTTAAGCTCCAAAACTCCCCTTATCGATACTGGCGGTGCTCAATGGCATGTATCCAGTTCATACGCAAGTTCGGACGACCTGAAATTTATCGAACAGAATGTGTTACCTCAAATCAAAAATAATTGTATAAATTTTAATGTACTTGAACTTACACCAAGCTTTCAGCGAGATATAAATAAATACAGTAAATGCACAAATCTCACTGTACGGAAACAGTACTGTACTAGACAAATAAAAAAAGTACGGTGTTAGTAGACTCCGATGATGAGCGGCAACTAACCAATTTAAGACTAGTAGCATGACGTTTTTTTTTCTAACCCCATAACTTTACTTTATCCTTGCGATGCAAGTGCAAGCGGATAAGGAGAGCTACTGCAAATTGCAACTCTTTTTGCGCTCCAGAACTTTTAATTCAAGCTTCATAATAGGACCGCCCTATCTAAGTATTTTCTTATCTCATATGATGAGACTTGTATTTATTTTGAACGACGTTGTGCTATTGAATTAATTTTAATCTCGGGGAGAAGCAAGCTGCGAGACATTTCGCAATGGCTACACAAACTGCAGCTGGAAAACGTGGACCATCAGTCTTGGTATGTAAACCAACAGATAAGCATTTATTGTTCTTCTGATTACTGACATACCCAGGTAACTGATTCCCGAGAGAGACAACGCCCTTCTGCGCCACGAAACAATCCTCAAAGACCCAACGTTAACGGTAACACCGGCAGAAGTACAACGCCAACAAGGTTTATATCGGTAGACAACGTGCTTCAATATGCCTCACAAATACCCTCTGGTCAAGCTCGCGGACCACCAGGTCGAAGACCTTCAACTTCCGGACACAGTCGACCCACTCCCGGCCCAATTACTGCACGAATTGCACAGCAGAATGTTCCCGGTCGAAGTACAAAAGTTAGCGAAAAGCTGGTTCTAATTCCCGAGACTTTGGACGAGAGGGAAGATTCTGATACGGACGACGTACTTGGTGCTGAGACGCGGCCTCGATTCGATGGCGATTCGGGTCCCTTGACCGATACCGAAAGGGACGTGCTTAAAAAGAGAGGCGGTATTCGCGGCAAGAGTTATGCAGAACGATTACCAAAAGCAAAGAGAGCAAACGAGTTGGCTAGGGTCACAGCATACTGCACTGCACAAGGATATAAAACGAAAGCGACGGCCACGTTTGTCAAGGAAAGGCATGGCGCCAAAACTAAGTTGTACGATGATTGTCTTTACACAGTGTACCACCTTCCTTTATTACCGGGCACAGAGGGTTTCAGGATAAAAAGTAGTCCGGTTTTAAAAAGTCCTGGTGGCAAAGCGGTTCTAGATGAGGAGATAGAAAGGAGTGAAAATAGAGATTATCATGAGGGCTATTTCGAAGACTCGGATACCTACGGTGTTAGGGGAGGTTATGACAGCCCCAGGAATGAAACCGATTCGGATAGGATAACCAGAGAAGATGATGCACGGCGAAAGAGAGAAGAAAGCCACGTCTTTGAACAAGGCAAAAGAGCAGATAGCCCCAACCGCCTTGCACCCGATGCCAAGACTTTTGCCGAAATGTATGTTTTCTCATATGGTGTGGTAGTATTTTGGAATTTCACCGAACATCAAGAAAAGGACATCCTGGCCGACTTGACTTTTGCGGAACATATCAATGGTTTGTCACTTGTGACCAGACCTCAAGATGAAGATGACTTTGAAACGGAAGAGCTGCATTTTGAATACAGCCCCTTCGTCGATCGGCCCCGAATTTTCAATGATATGATTACCTTAAGAAGTGGAGACCATATGATCAAATTGGCAATGAGCCATGCTATTGCTCAAAGCACCAAGTTAAGTTTTTTCGAGGAGAGAATGTCGCAAACAATGACGAGTGCCGAGCATGTTCCGAAACATCTTGCTTTAACTGGTGAACTTGGACTGTCTCGTACCGAGGTCCTCAAAATCTTAGGACGGCTCTTCAAAAGTAGAGTGGACGTAAATCTTTGTAAGTAACTTGAAGGTATCTCTCATCCATTACTAATCTCTTCAACAGCGTCAAATATCCTCGATGTACCCAATTTTTTCTGGGACTCGGAACCTACATTACATCCACTCTACGAGGCAATTCGTGAATACCTCGAGATTGCCCCTCGCATCAAAACTCTCAACGAACGCTGTAGGGTATTCTTGGATCTAGCCGAAATCCTGAGTGATAGTATCGCGGACACGAAAATGAGCACCATCACCTGGATCGTAATCATATTGATTGTGATCAGTATTGCCGTAACAGTCACCGAAGTAGGCTTAAGGTTCATTATCTTAGAAAGAGAAGCTGGTGGTGGAAAGCATACGATCCCCTCGGATAGGAACTGGTCGCGATTTGATTTCAGTGCTCCACAGTTGGAAGCGATATGCGGAAAAGAGGTTATAGATACGACGTTTGCCGGCTTCTGAGTTAGAGGCTGGCCGTAATTATTTGCACATAGATGGCTCTTTCTTGTATACCTGGGACAATAATACACACGGAGTGAATAGCATTGGCAGTTGGGGGTTCACATAAATTGCACAGCGGGCGTTGTATTGTAGTATATAATTCAATTACCATAAGGAACCTTTACATTTGGAGTCAATATGAACTTTTGTATCTGCAATCCGTGCTACAACAAAACCTTCTTTTGACAGTTTGAATAATACATGTACAAAGTCACAGACTTGAGCCCCTATCTTGTAAGTTTCAAGATTAGGCTTGGTTTTAGAAGTTTCGAGGTGTAAGTATAGCCAATAGGTTGCAAAGCTACCCAAAATAATGGAAAGAGCGTGTATGCAAATAATACCCACTCAATAAGCATCTTCAATCTTCAATCTTCAATCATCACTCAATGATAAATAAAATCTATAAAACTTCAAATCCTTTTCCACTAATTCAATATTCATCTTCCACTCAGGAAATGATAGTCACAAAATCGATGTTTGGTTTTAGGTCTTTTCCAATATAATCTCTCCATCTTGCACTAAATTGACATGAACTTCAATGTATTTTACGGGTTGTTTAATATGGTTGATTAATCTGGGTATCTAAACTCCTTTCCTATCAACTCCATCTAGCACCCATAGCTTGGCACACTCATAAGCAAGCAGAAACCCCTTTACCCGTCTATCAATCATTCCTCCGTCTAAACCAAAATGCACGATGCTACACATTCCTTCATTCCATCCTGAACAACCACTATAATGTCATCTGAAAAAGTTATTCGGACACCTCCTATTCCTTCACTTCACTATGACCAATTATTATAATATCATCTAAAGAACTAATTTGAATACCTCTCATGCCTTCATTCCATTATAAACAACATTTATAATATCATCTAAAGAAATAACTTGGATATATCCTATTCTCCCATTTCACTATGAACAATTATTATAATATCATCTAAAGAAGTAATTTAAATATCTCCCATTCCTTCATTTCACCATGAACAACTATTATAATATCATCTAAAGAAGTAGTTTAGATACCTCCCATTGCTTCGTTCCACTATAAACAACTATTATAATATCATCTAAAAACGTAATCTGGATACATCCCATTCTTCCATTCCGCCATGAACAACCATTATAACATCATCTGAAGAAGTAATTTGGATATCTCATATTCCCTCATGTACAACCATCAACTATTATAATATTGTCTGAAGAAGTAATTTGTATACCTCCCATTCTCCCATTTCACTATGAACAATCATTATAATATCATCTGAAGAAGTAACTTGGATACCCCCCATTCTCCCATTCCTCCCTAGACATTCCCACCACCAAAATCAACCATGCCATTACAGCCAATAGGACAAGGCTATGAAACTCATTTCTTGCCGCCCTTCTTTCTCTTCTTCGCCGCCTCCGCATCATCCTCAGCCTTCTTCTTAGCCTCGGCTGCCTTCTTCGCCGCCTCAGCTCTCATCTTCTCCTCTCTAGCCTTACGTGCATCACATTGGATGCAAGTTTGGTTATTCTTCAAGAAAGGGAGTTGATTATTGCATTTGGAGTCTTTGCAGTATGTGCAATGAGTCTTGCAGTATCGTTGGCCCTTAGGGCTCGTGTCCCAGCGACAATTGCCTTCGGAGTCTTTGGGGCAATGATGTGTGGTCTTGCGTCCTCCCATTGTTCAAATTGATATGAGATATTGAGGATGTGGGTAATGGGATATTGGAGATGGATGCTTGAGTGTGTGTTAGTATCGTGGAACTTTTTATAGCCATGCATATATAAATAGATGGGGTTTAACTTACTTGTGGGGGGTTTTGGAATGTCTGGTAAGAGATAGATAGCACTGAGATACGAGAGCTTCGTGATTTGATAGCCCGGTTGCAGATGATCGCACAGAAATTGATATCGATTGTAGATTTGGAATTATCTTGGTGATATTTCGCGATCGAAGAAGTTTTTTTGGATGTGGAAAGGGAAGAGGAGGAGGAGGAAAGCAGAAAGAATGCCAGCTTATATATCTCAGAACCATGGCAGAAACCGTATTGAATCTCGCTGTACACACTAGCCCTATAAATTATTCAGATTTCTGAACATACAGCAGACGTTGAGACGAGAGGCTGGGTACGGTAACGTGGTGAATATACCATACCTGGTATATGGAAACAGATTCGCTTAGCCATAGGGAGGTACGGAAATTTGTTTTTTTTTTTTCTCATCCGAACAATAAACCATACACAGCCACAATTTGACGGAATAATCTACTGTTAGGAATCAGTATATATGGTTCACGGGAGGAACTGATGTACTTGTGATTCGAGAGATACAGCATATCTAAGATGATACCGTATTCCAATAACCTATGATGATGTTGTGATTGATCGAACGTATCAAAATTGATATTGTAACTCCAATCTATGGATCAATGAAAATCCAAAAATAGCCTATGAGCAAATTCATATATGAATTAAACTGTATTCACATATAGGCCACCTGATCTGTAGACAGATACGGTGGAAAGAAAACAGATGGCCATTCGTAGATGGACTGGCGTATTCACATAATGCATAGGCGACTATCTAGTAGTATCAGCCTGAATTATTAATCACAAGATAGGATCTTTGCAAATAGATTGAATAATTGCTTAGTGCATCACCTATATCATTACAAAAGCTTCAACCCCGCCCCATCCTTCCCTTTTTTCAACAGAATCAGCTCATTTATAGCTTATTTCTCTAGATTAGCTGTTTACTTAACAATAGCGGAAACAACTTCATCTTTAAGAATATACGCTAGTCAGGAACATATAGAGAGTCTATAAACCCTCAGGTCTAGATACCCAAGAAATCCCTCCTGCACAGAGTATAATCACTTACCTCACATGGAGGAGAGGGACTTCTCATCGGCCTCATATGAGTACGCTTTAAGCTGGAAATACTATCCGAACAATTGGGAAATGGGACTAGGAAGAGCATCAAGTCGTACTATAGAATCAGAAACTACGAATGTAGCGAGTCTCTACACTCCTTGGGAGGCCAGGCGCCCAGCCCCGCCAGGTGGTAAATATCACCAGTTGTAGGAGTAGATTATTCATTAAACAACATATACCAACCGTGTAATCGTGTGCGAGAACACTAGAGTGTTGATGATACATGCATATTTATGAACATCATGTTTGTTTGAATTTTTGTGTATGGAACATATCTAGATAATTTATCGGTAAAGGGGCCAGTGTATTTACAAATGCGCACACTTGTAGTTAGGAATAACATTTACTGTTATACAAACTAGAATGAATAGATGCATTGTGAGAAAAAATAATTATCAGTCGCTATCTATCATGTCTAGGTTTTTCAGACCCCCGGTCACCATTTAACACTTGGAATCAAGTCATGATAGTTGAAAGCTTTTGCTATTATAGGTCGCCTCCAGACGCTCGCTATCTGATGTGCATTTCTCCTCATCGCTTTATCACCAATGTAATTATCAATTATCTAAACATCCCATCTTTCATGATTCCACTCAGTTATCCCCCGTAGCTTTCCAAACTCGAATATTCTTCTATCGTGTCTATAGCTAGCCTCCTCCAATCTACAGTCTGCTTTCATTCGCCCCAGCCATTTCAACATCCTTCATCTATTCGAGTTCCAGTTCACACACAGCCACCTCTCCATCAGAGTCTACTGTATTCGAATTAGTCTCCTTCCCCGTGTCAATTTCCATTACATCCGAACCATCTCCATCACTATCCTCATCGCTATCTGCGTCCTCTTCCTCATCAACGCCGTTGCTTTTGACATCAGCCTTCGTAATTGAGCTATAGTATTCTTCCCAATTTGCCTCCAATTCGTCGTATGCTGTCCAGGAGTTATTAGAGTTGAAGCCGTTGATAGCAAAAAAAGCCAATCGTCGGATCCAGAGTCCTCGACCGTAAGTAGCATCCATGTAACCCGGATCTGCTCTCTGCATAATTTGTTCGTAATAAGCCTTTAGAAGGAGCTCATCCATAGTGAGTTCACGAGCCGGGGCCATATCCTTTTGACCCATAAGGTCGTCATTATTATTCCATCTGGAAGATCTCTCATCCTCGTTGCACCAGAGCCAGATCGGAGGTGCTCGGGCCACGATCGCAGGCACTGCTATAATCCCATCCCAATCCAAAACTCCAGTTACAGCCCACTTTCCAGTTGCAGACTCAATCTTTGTGACCTTTTTACTATCCAGACTTTCATCTGTGCCAACCTCGACTTGCAAAGGTGGTTCGAGATCTTCACAAGAATTTTCATCTTGACGCATGGCCATGATGTTCCGGAGAGCAAAATCCCAATGCCACATAACGCATTCGCTGTCCTCCTTCCGAATCAGGCCTGCATCGCTCATCTCTTCCGCAATTTGCTTCAATTTGTCCCACATACCATCCATCCAGTCCTGGCCTGCCGCGATGCCTTCATTCTTGCGGATCTCAAATAATGATACTAATAAGGAGGTGAGAGACTGCTTATCCATGACAGGCATACACTTAGAACCTTGCGTTCCGAACCGATAGCCGCTAATGTCGATGGTATTTGAGATATTGGGTTCTTTGTGCGAGACTACTGGAATCTCTGGAGCTGCAGTGCAATATCCTGGTCGGTCGGTCTTCAGCTCAAGCATCTTCAGCTGGAGATCAGCAACGAGTTTGACGATTTCAAACTTTTCGGATAGAGGTAATTTCCAGTATACATCTGCAAGGTCCTGTCCCGGAATTCTGCGTTGAAGAACGTATGGAGATTTAATGGCGTTGTTCGAAGTGGAATCGAAGGCTGGAATGGATGCTACTGGCAAGAATTGAGAGATATGCTGCAGGACAGCAACTTGATCTAGGACGTCGCGTGGGTTGCAAAATTCCTCATTCCACATTCGCGGAATTCTAAGAACAAATTCATGGTCTTCGTAGGATGGAAATGCAAGACCAATGACTCTGTTATAGCTGCCACCTGTCATATGCTCCACTTTTGAAGGTTCACCAAAGCCAATATCGTGGCATAATTGAACAACTTTGAATTTGAATGTTCCAAAGGCTTCCTGACCCTCGTAGTGGCACGTTGAACCTGAACCACATGTCCCTTTGTGGACGATTCCACAAAGGCTAGTTTCCAGGTCCTCGTCGTCATCATACTGGGTAGATGGGGTGTCCGCTTCTTCCTCGTCGGATGAAGTCTTCGGGGATTTCTTCTCGCTGCCGGACGATGAACTTAAACTAACTGTCGCAGCAGGAAGACTACGCTCGCAAGATGGAGTCTTGAATTGGACTTGAGGTGTGTGCTCCTCCATGGATGGGCAACCCGAAGTCTGATGAGAAGGAACGGACTCCATAGAAGGAGTCAAAGGCAGAGTTGGTATTTCTGTGGGATTCGAGGCTTTGTCAAACTGTTGAGAGATGGTCGAATTGCTTGTAAGACCGTTCGTAGAATGGTTCACTCTATCGCCAGCAGACTGGGCACGCTCTTGGTGGTATTCGGTCTCGGAAGTATTGCGACTAGTGTCATCAATATCCATCGTATTCGAGTCAGAGGATCGACGAGAAACTTGCGGGGTTTGTTTTGAAAACTTAAATCTGTTGCTCAACGATGAGCAAGTGCGAGACAGCATGCCGCGAAATGATTCTGGAAGGAGAGGACTGGATTTGTTGGGGCGCTTTGACTTCATAGTACTGATATGGAAATGTCTCGAAGATGCAAAGAATGATAGAGTCACTGTCAATCAAAGAAGTGTACTTCCAGTTTTTTTTTTGATGTGTTGGAGAGGGAGATGATTATGAGAAAGGTAGAAGGAAAGGCGGTTTAAATAGATTATGGAAGATGAGGGAAAGAAAAATAGATATGGTAGTAGGTACGGCAACGAGAGTACGGTTGTTGTTATTGTAAGTTTTTAAAAAGTAAAGAATTAAATGATTCGCATTAAAAGAGTTGATCATTCACTGTAGTGTGTATGGTAGAAAGTAGCTCAATATTAAAATCGCAGAATTGATTACCGCAACAATACCTTCGTACGATTTTACAACCATATTGGTACATAGAGAACTAGCGACAACTCACGCAAACTGCAAACTACAGTACAAACTAACTTTAATTCGCAAAACTCGTAAAATAATAATTCACGACACTTTAATGACTCACCAATAGAATTATATGGTAGGTAAATAATCTGTTACCGTATATTATATGAATTTTTTTATTTTAAAATTATAAGATGAAAATTGACGCGTACCATGGTGGTACATGTAAGTACTTACTAGGCAGATAATGCAGTTGTGTAGTAGTAGTGAATGAGATGTACGAGTAGTTGAGAAGAAATGAAAGATTTCCCCTCGGGCCCGCACCTTTTTCAATCACCTTTCAAGACTTGGCTTGGTCGCCAGGCTCACATGACTTCAATTTGCGGTAGACTTAGGTTAGTATCCAGTTACTAGTACAAATCCGTTTGCGAAATGGAAAGGTTTATTAGGATCATGGTTTATTGCATGATACTGAACGGAACGACAACGACTGCAATAACTGAGAGTTCATTGTAGCTGAACAACTAGCTCATCCTTTCGGCAAGCACCCTATCCAAGTGGCAAACGTGGTATGTCGCAATGGCTATTGCAGAGACTGCTTCCGTGTGTTGCCATATATTGGTTCTCAATAAAGCTGAGTTGAGGTCTCAATCTTTCCATCTCTCGCAAAATTTTTGCTCAAAAAGTACATTCTAGAACACTATACTCTAATGTGAAGATTCGGATTTGAGGATGATTGCCTGAGGATGATTGCCTGGGGCTGAGTATCATAGAGCGATGCCGGGCTTGGGACTTCAACTTCTCGGATTCAAAGCAAGCTTTTGTTGGGCGCGTAAATAAACTTAAGGGTCGTATATAGACGTCCCTATTCAGAGACTCCGGTGAAATTTCATAACATCCACCAGTTAGCGTCAAATTTTGCCCGTGAAGCTAGTCACACTTCCTGATACAGCGCAGTCTGAGGAAATATAACTATACATTTGAACAAGTAGCTTGACAGCAGAATACAGCATTAGTGATAATAGTTAAAAGTAGGCCGCAATACTCACAATTGGTTGTGTTGCGCCAACAATTTGACTCGTATCTATGGCTATCTGGTGGTGCAGATTCTTTCGAGACCGAAGGGCCTGAAAACGCTCAAAGTATCTTCTTCTTCTAACGGCCCTTCATTGATTGCTCCTGTTTCATTTCATCATTGGTCACTTTGCACTTAATCTCCTAGCATAAATGTGTCGAGGCGTTCTCGTCATATTTATAGTTTCCCGGTTTTGGGGGAATGGGCATGATTTTCGATATCCGATATGATACGATATGATAAGATAGGAAATATGCCATCTTTTACATAAGGTTACATGCTTCTATGCACAATGGAGGTGCATGTTTTCCTGGTTCTGAATGTAGGCATGGGTGGAAATACTTAAAATGCATTCAAACATATACTAGAAAAAGCATATCGACACGGCAAAGCTCGAATGTCTATAGATCGGCAATACTGCTTATAGTTTAGGATTACTAGTAGTAAATTAACAATCTTGGCTATTCAAACTTCAACAATTGTTATAGATGGTGGGAGGGAGACTACAGCAACGCCCAGAGGCCTAAATTGTGATATAACAATAGAACCAATTGAGATGAGTATACCACACTCACACGCATGTTTTCAAGCTCATGCAACCCCAAATCCTTATCGGAACATCCATCGTAGTGGTGAAATAGTCTGGACTCTGGGGATCCTTTTGGTAGTGGTAATTGGAGGGCCACCTCTGTGACGATGGACACTACAAATTAGGGACATGTTTTAGCCACGAGTAATATGTCGATCATGAAATGAGACTATCCAGTCATTCCCTTATACGGATTTGTTACCTCGTTACTCTAAAGTGAATGTAGAGAGAGACAATATTCGACTAGTAGTCGTCTAGTATACTTCCGCTTCTCCCACCCCACTATCGAAAAACCATAAGAATTCAATGGATCTCCAATAAAGAAAATGATTATATAATCACGTGCGCGGCATAGTTTCGCGCCGGCCTTAAGACCAGGGGTTTACTACTTCCTAGTGATTTCGAAAACGGAACAAGGAACTAAGATAAGAATTCAAAATCAAACCACCATTTATCTATTTATTTTCTCCAAATTCCACACCCTCATTGCATACACCATTACTTTCGCACCACCCTTTAGAGAAAGGATGATCACTCCCTCAGTTCGACGAGTTGCCCTTTCAGCAGCACGCTCCGTACCTATAAGAGCTTCAATCTCCAACGCCACACCACTCCGAGCGATTGCCTCCCAAACCCGCACATATCGGTGCCATCAGCGGCGATTATCCTCCTCCTCATCGAAACCTTCCAGTCCGGCGGACGGATCTAAGGGCGTAGCAGACGGTCAGACAGTTCCCTCAAGTGCGTCGCGCGCACAATCAGATAATTCGAAAGGAGTTGCAGAACCATCACAAGGACAGTCCGAGGTCGAGAAGAAAGCTTCAAAGAGTGGAAGGAAAAAGGCAAAAGATGTCTCGACAAGCCCCGCCAGCAAAGATGAACCCTTTCACAATTTGCCAAGTGTACCCAGTACAAGCCACATTTCGCCAGGTCGTAAGTATATGTAATAGTCTTTGAATTGAATGGTAAAGGTTTAATAAAATCTCCCTGCAGAAATTGCCGCCTCCGCATTCTTTTCCCTCCACCGACCTATTTCTCTCACCATGAACTTCCCACGAGCTGTAACTGACGAAGCCTTCGCCAACATATTCACACAACGAACACGCTCAAATAAAGTAACAGAATTAGTAACCACCGTTCGCAACACTCTGGAGACCATTGATTCCGCGGTAGGAGCACTCAAGCACCTCAACATCCAAGACCAGTGGAACGAGGAGCCCACCCCAGAAGTTCAACATTTGGACGGCAACCCCAATTCCGATGCTTTAGAATCCTCCTATCTCAAAAAATACGCTCCATTCTCCCCACCACCGGCACCCGTGCCAATGACCGTTACCGAATTCGAAGGTGCGCACGAAGCGCAAGAGCCGCAGCAAGCTCCCCGACAACGAACATACCACGCCGTACTCACTGTCAACGAGTCCACTCATGCCAATGGTGAAGTGACGTATACGGCAGAGAGTTCGCCCTTAGTAGCCGAAGAACCACCAAGTAGTTTCTCCGAACGCATGCGCATCCGTCGGGCGCGCTATGAAGAGTTTCGTGGGCAGCGGACCAGGATTCCGGGAATGTGGGCCATTAGTGTAAAGAGACAAAGAAAACTCAAGATGAAGAAGCACAAATACAAGAAACTTATGCGAAAGACACGAAATTTGAGACGGAGGTTAGATCGTAATTAGAAATCGGCAAGGCAGGCTGGCTGTATGTAGTTGCATGGACAGAGATATATCTTGTCCCTATTTTGTTTTTTGCATCGTTGCAGTTTGACGGTCATGCATGCATAATAAGGGTTTCTGGGGTTTCTTTTCCTTGGATCTGGTTATGAGGTTTGCGCAGCTCCCCATTGAAACGGTTTCTTTGGCTCTTCGTACAACCTATAGCATTGCCCCCCTATAGAGGTTTGTTTGATAGAAAGTGCGTTTCTTACATCGCCTAGGCTGCAACAATACAATATATTGATCTCCAAGCATCTGAGGTGGAGCACCAGTGGGTGCAATAAATCTGTCACCACTTGAGATTTTAAGAATTATAACAATTTGAATGTTTGATCGATTTTTATAAAATCAAATAAGTTAAATCATTATTCGAAACTTAAACATTGTAATTAAGAAATCTGAATTTGAACAAATCATTGTATAAGAAAAGAATATACAATCAAATGTTGTGCTGTGGTGATAGATTTATTGCACCCCCTGGTGAAGCACAATTATTTGATGCGATGCAAGAATCTGGGACTTGACCCTATCCAAACAGAACTTTATACAAATAAGGATTTTCTATCTACCACACCCAACACAAACTCAAAAACTCATGCTCGCTATTCTATAACATGGAAAATGCTCCCCCGTGCAATTCCATGTGTTGCCAAACCATGTCTTGAGAATATAAAAAGTGCCACCAACCCTAACCATCATTGTCGACCACAAGTAGTCATAAGAAGAGAAACTGTATCGCTCATCTATCCCATCAAGCATCGCCATGACCATACGTACATCTTGCTACCTATCTAATCTTAAATCTACAATCCATATCATATCACCTAACTACCAATCATCTTCCTCTTCTTTGCCTTTCATGGCATTCTGTCTTGCTCTTAGTGCTTCAGCAAGCCCGCCAGCCAAACTTGGCGTTGGCGTGCTTCGACCACTATCGGCACCGCTCCCACCATTGTTCATACTCATACCAGAATCGCGTGGTGCAGGAGGCGGAGCTGGCTTTCGTCCAGCCACAGGTCGTTTGGCTGGGGGTGCGGGAGGTGCGGGTTTGGCGCGGATAGCAGCGGCATTCGTACCATTCATTTTGGCTGCTCCGGGCGGTGGTGGAGGTGGCGTCGGGCGAAGAGCAACGGGTGGTGGTGGCGGGGCCTCTTCTTGTAAATATGCCGTCGGTGCCCAGCCCTGGCCTCGAGCGTTCTTAGTGAGCCACCAGCCTAAAATATGTTAGCAACTTTGTGTTTACTGGATTTATTTATATTATCATCTTACCATTCGTCTCCTTCTGCACGACAGTCACAATTTCATCTTTCTTCAAAGAGAATTCATTAGTACCTTGGCCAGCGAAGTCATAAAGCACACGATATTGAGGCTCTCGTGATACCGGTGGTGCAGCTGCGGGAGGAGGAGGTGGGGGTGGGGGTGCTGCGTGACGCAACACGGATGTACTGCTTGCCTGCGCTGGGGCGGATGCCGCAATAGGATTTGGAGGCATATTTCTTGTTTGTGAAGCAGCAGGACCGGTAGATACCGGCTTCGTATTTCTGGTTGTAGTCGACGCTTTTGCTGGCCGACCGCCAGGCCCTCCCGGCTTTATAAGGCGCCCTTTGGTGAACGGTTTGGCAGCAACTGGTTTGGGTTTAGGCATTGGTTTTGATTTCGAAGTCGCTGGCTCGCCAGAGGTTGTGTGAATAGTACCACTCTTGTAGAAATCTTGCCGTAATGTTGAATCCTTCAGGACTTTGACGAATTGCATTTTACCGGGCTTTTTCGCATACTCGATGCTATCTGCAATTTTCAAGTTAAATCCACCTCCAGGCATAGCTAATTGCATATGTGTGAAAAGCTCGGTTTTAAAAACACAAGTTAACAATGGATCTGCTTCTTGCGGCGAGCCTATTCCCAAAGAGAACCAATCATCGCGACTCGTTGATGTGCCGACGAATTTGATAGAACCAAGAGGTACTGCCTTTTCCACGGCGATTTGAACTTGCTTTTGTACTAGCTGTTGGCTTACAATATAAAACTTTGCCTTGGTCATTACGAATGTTCGAGGCGTAAGTTTACTGGACCGACCAAATTTCGTTTCTAAAATTTCTCCACGGCATGAGAAAACAACAGCTTCATTGGCAGGCATGTTGATGGCAGTGCGTATGCGTGTGCCAGGCCCGTTTGCAGCCCCAATACCTAGATAATCGCCCATGAAACGTCTAGACCCGAGAAGACTGTATCTTCTCCTCTCCTTGCGTCCTTGGAGAACTTGATGGCCCTTCTCTCGTAATGCATAGAACTCTTTACCGGCTCTCTTTTTTCGAAACATTTTCTGAATTCGAGTAGCTGCTTCAATACGGATTCGAAGGAAAGCTCTCCAGACACGTTGGATTCGGATAGCCATATTATGCCAATATCGGTCTCGCATATGTTCTAGCGCAAAGAGAGTCTCCGGCGCTTTTATGAATGCCTTAGTTACACCCATCTGGAATTCTTCGGCAGGAATACTAGTATCCTTCAGAATTTGCTTTGCACCGGTTTTGGAATCCCCGGTCCAGGTATAGTCGCCGGCATAAGAGGTTTGAGGGGAAAGAAGATAAAACCGTTCAACAAACTTATCAAAGGTTTGACGATACGCAAATCCAGCACGACGAATTCGAACATTCTCTTGGAGACCGAGGTATTTGACTTGATGCAAAACGTTCGAGTTATTGTACTCAGTCGAGGATTTATTCTCGTTGGGTTTGATCGTACGGATATACGAGGGAGTTGCTTTCATCAATGTTGCTACAAGATCATTTGCGGAAGCCTTAATTTTGTCACCGGCCGAGGGGGGCTGCTTTCTGTTGTCCTGGTCGACTTGATGAGGGAAAAGTGTATGGACGAAAGCATTCTTGCTCTGTCCGAACAGGTTAAGAAGACCTTTTAGAAGCTGATCCTTGTTCTTATCCGTGATACCCTCAACTGTATAGCTCACGTCACCGGCATAATGCTTGATGATGAAGTTACCTTGCCGAGGGGTCAGATGAGGATTTGACATTCCACTAATTGCCTGCATAAAAGTCCGATCGCATGCAGCGGGATCAGCATGAGCAGTCTTAGTTGCGTCCTTCATAGCTGAAAATATGCCTGGGGGTCTGATGGCCTCAATAAGATCGCAAACAATCTTGTTGTCAAAATATTTGATTGGAGTCCACTGGATTTGCTCGCGAGCATATTCTTCTTGTTCTGTTTTCAAGGTCAACTGAATGAAGATCTGCTGCAATTTCTCATTGACATAGTTGATACAAAGTTGTTCAAAACTGTTTTTCTCAAAGATCTCGAAGCCGTAGATATCGAGAATCCCTATGGAATTCGACGTGGCGCCTCTTGCTTTAAGAGATATGTTTACACGTTCGACAATCCAATCAAAAAGGTTGCTGTACAGAGACTTCGCTAGAGCATCTCGCGTTGCCGTGGCCTGTGGGATGTTTGCTGGCGACTCAATCACTTCCCCATTTCGAGGAGTCAGGATTCGAATGGTAATGGCTTGGATGACATGCGCGGGATCTACATCCAACAAGTAGCCTAAGAACTCAACCACAGATTGATCAGCTATCTCGGCATTCCCATCTTTGTCTTCCTTAAACATTATATTTCCCGCCCATAAGACAGCAGCTAACATGCGGAAAATCTCATCCTGCTCGGGTTGCGATAAACCAATAATCTTCATGGCATTCAAAGTATCCTGGTATTCAGCGAGATCGTCAATCCCATCCACATTGAAGCACTCGGCTCTACTTGTATATGCATATTGTTGCGGCTGCTGTACCCCATAGTTTGTTCGGTAACCTTGGGAGGCCCCTTTGGTAAATTGGTAAAAGATATGGAAATTTCGCTCGTTTTTGATCTGTGTGACTACCCTTGTCTTCTCGAGAAGATAGTTCGTTATATCTGCACCTACGGGCTCACCCTGGGCGTTGAACTGCAACTGCAGATATTTACCGAATCGCGAGGAGTTGTTGTTTCGTAATGTTTTTGCGTTGCCAAAAGATTCTAACAGCGGATTCGTCGCAAGAACCATATCTTTGATCTCTTGGATGGACGAGTTGCTCCCTCCAGAAACGCTAGCAATGTATTGCATAATCCGCTTTGCTGCTTCTGTCTTTCCTGCTCCCGATTCCCCCGATATAATAACGCACTGATTATCTTTATAGGCGTTCATGTTGTAGTAGGCAGATTCGGCAACGGCAAATACGTGGGGTGGCATCTATGAAAGGTTGTTAGATACTTCAGCGTACATGATGCAATCTCAAATAGACTGACTTCCAGGCGATTCTTTCCCTTGTAACTATCCAATACTGCTTCTGTATAAATTCCCACTATAACACATTAGATACCGGCTGATCTCGGGGGGTTTGAAATACCTACAGTCTCTAAATGGATTAACAGATACAAGCACATGCCCGATATATGTCTACATGAATATGCCGTCAGTACTGGTGCCCTCGAATACCATGCCAACAATGCTTATTTCTCGTCGCAAGACAAGTGGTCCCTACATAAATCTCTCCATTTTCAAATCTCTTCTTCAAATTCTCGTTGATTGCTTCATTCGTAACTTTGCTGATCAGGGTAAGATCTGACACTCCAACTTCCTTCTTCTTAGTTGTATCGAACTGTGCTTTCTTGATGTTGGGTTTCCCCCCTGCCGCAGCGGCACCTCCGACATTCTTATCTCCCTTTGGACGACGACTAATACCCTGCGATGATGATTCATTCAGTAAACTTCTTGAGTAATATGGCAGATTATCTTTTGGCCTCTTACCATATTGAACTGTAATGTCTGATTTTGTTATATCTTTCCTGAGAAGCGCGAAGTTCGGGCGCTGATAACACTTTAAGGTGAGGACTACTGCCTAACACAAAGAAGAAAACGAAAGTCACTTGAAAGAATGTCTCATCAAGAGATTGATCCAGTACATCCAGCCCTGCCCAATTTTGTCCTTATTTATTGTCGAGTGTCAATAATATGTTTCTTAGAAATCATTAACTTCTTTCTTGGGAATGATGATCAACGCTTCGCTTCGAAACGCCCCAATCGTCAGGCTTTAAATTGATTACCGGGGACGACGGAACTTATAGGCCTTGGACTCAGCCTTGTTTGCACACGCAACACACGCAATTCACTCAATTCTTACTACTGGTGTTACCTAATTCTGTTACCACTCTCTGGTGCGGTGCTCCAGTTCAAAGTCAAAATCAAAATCAATATCAACATGCGTAGGAGTACTTTTTACTATAATAGTTGTGCGTCTCGCATCGTTGTACCTGTCGAGTCATTTCTATAGGCAGTTCTATGAATAACCAGAATTTGCTTTTCAGTAGCATGCAGA
>JWJB01010008.1:0-47022 GCA_000812895.1 Rutstroemia sydowiana | reverse complement strand
TATTGGGCTTTGTTAACCATGCAGCATCTACTTGTACCCAAAATTGTACTTTTGAAAACCTATCTCCAAGTGCGAACCTAACTTGGTTATCTTGCTACGATGGCTTCTTCTGTGCTAAGCTTTCGGTGAGCTCTTACTTTCCTACTAGTTTGGTTTTTCTGTATTTGCTAAACTATATCCTAGGTACCACTTGATTATCAAAATCCTTACCTTGGACAAGCTTCAGTCCCTTTAGCCAAATATCCGGCCGAGTCGAATTCTTCGGATGGACCTTATCAGGGGATAATACTTTTGAATCCTGGTGGGCCTGGAGCTTCAGGCGTGAGCGAAGCCCTGAACTATGGACCCACGATCCACGCTGCAGTAGGGTCGAATTGGGATATCGTAGGATTTGATCCCAGAGGTATCTGGTATAGCCAACCTCTAGCCAATTGTTCAACCAACGCAACATTAGATTCGACGCCCAGTTTAAGATCGAGAGCTGTGCCCAGACTCACCGATGACTATTACGACAGTATAATCGAATCTGCGGACCGTTTCCCAAATAGTCGCCGCCCACTTGTCGCAAACTGGACGATGACGGTGCCCGTGTCTGACCCCGTAGCAATAGCACGACTAACAGCCCCATATTGCCAAGTAGTAGACCGATATTTATAAGCCATCGATACGCCTTCGCCGTTTCTATGAACGTCCTTTCTTTCGACCGCCGACCCGATTCCAACCACGGTTTCTCATCGCCGGAAAGTGAGCCCTCGACTTCTGTGCTGGATTGCCATTCTTCGCGGTCTTCGGATAAAGGTATAGTATCATACTTGGTCTCTTTGTCGCTCATTGTGACTGTAAAAGTGGTATGCTGATTGTAAGGGGGTTAGTTTAAGGATAGTGCACGTTAAGGCTTGCGAAGTAAATGGAGTGTTAGTGTAATTGATTTTTTGATTTGGCTTTTTGTGTTGTAAAGAAACAAATGGACAGAACAATCGGCGGCGAACGGCCATTCAAATCATATACAAACTTTTCCTTATTGTCACAGGGGGTTCAGGATTGACTCCCCAGAAGGGATCCCCAAATTTACCTCTTACAGGCAGCATGAGGAAATTGCTCCCAAAATATATCGCCAAATGGGCTCGCGCTTTGGTGACGGTTTGGGAATGTTTCATCGCGAGATCTCGAGACACGCTAGTGGATCCGATCATTTGCCCCAACCAATTAGTACTGTATATGTACAGGAAAGAAACCATCAGAACTATCCTCTGGAATACCCAGTGTTTGATATTACTAGGGATGAAGGTTCACTGTCGATATCGCGATACCGCAGTACACTGTACCGGTAGATATGTATCTTTGAAAGCAATTGTAGAACTCTACGTCCTCAAAAGCCTAACGACGATGCACTGTACAGAAACCCATGCTACAGTACCGTAATCTATCGTAATTTACCATAATCTGAAGAGATTTGATCTGAATCAATATTAAATACCTGGTTTGATGTGCCATTTTCAAACAAAACCCTTTGTAGTGAGTGTGTCGGTTTCAGTTGTGTTATAGGATGGGATGAAATTGGTTGAAATGAGTCTCTTCAAGGGGTACGATGAATAAGCCTCACGGTTAATAGAATGCCAAGCCGCTGGTGGGGCTTCCCGCAATTGCCGCCAATCACTTCCTTGCCCACCCATCTTCAAGTTTGGATCTCATTCACCAGCGACCACACGTTATGGTGCGGACTTCGGACGAAAATGCACGAACCGCTCCGAATGAGATATCAGCAATTTTATTGAAGGATCGAAAGTATCGTGGTATGTGGACACAGAGCCGCCGAATCTAGATTGTCGGTGGTGCGATTACATGGACTATGAATACATGGTCTAAGAGTACCGCATCGGCTTTTCGGCCTCTAGCTAATACTTATTAGATATTCTTCCCACGTTTAAGATATTATGGCGTATTGAATTCATCAGAGCAAGGCGGCTTAGATAGCTTTCCCACTTGTTAGGACTTTACAAGTTGAAAGCAGATACCCTGGTAGGTTGGTAGTTGTGATAGGTTCTCTATGCACAATATACTGCACACCATGTTTAAAGAAAACGTGTTGATGGTGTTATAATTCCACGACAGTAACTGCTCTTGCTGAAAGTTTGGCCGGGAAAAGTCGGTGCTCAGTCACACTGATTCATCAATCAATGCTGCAAGGTATCTCATATCATAAACCTCAGCCTGACGAGCCGCCATGGATTCATGTAAGGCTCGATGTGCTAATTATTAAGCATGCCGAGCGGCACGCTTGCTCAACCTTTCCGCCTCCAACTTCAATCAATATTGTTTGGTTCAAAACCGATCAAGCCTTCATATGCCTTGTATTGCGATACTGCATAGATGATTGTTGGTACAAAAACAATACCCACTGCGTTAAGTTAAGTTGGTTGCCTACAGTATGCTGTAGCGACAGCACTACTTTATTGGTTGACTTATATAACCCTCCAAAAAAAGGTAAGGAATTACCAGTCTTCCAACAGCAGCAGTGAATGGTAGCTTGGGCTGGAAAGTCCATGCGAGAAAACGCCAGGATCAACACGACCCCTCTTCAGCATACGGGCAGTTATTTTCTTGTCTTATGCTAGCACTTGATGTAAATTCTACAATGCTTTCTAGTTTTTTTGATCCATGAAAGGTGGGGACTCGCTGGTGCTACTGTATGCGATTCGTTATTCTCGTGTACGTTGTGTTATTTCTGGCATTGTTAGTCTTTCAAAATTACCTTCAAGTTTATTAGTTAGCTTAAAAGGAATACTATCGCCGTCGAGCAAGCAAGGGCTAAGGTTAGGCGACCAGAAGATGTTCTAACCATAATAACCCTGTTGCATTGTCTCCGGCGCTGTATATCTTGATAGTGAAAGATCAGTAGTGAGTAATTGACAATCTTAAAATTGCTTATTTTCTACTGTATCTTCTCTTTGCTGTGTAACCTCTTTCAAGTGAGGATGTATAATTACACTCTAATGTGATTAATTTACATGTAACATACTGTACAGTCCTTCTTACTGAATGACGTCGTTAACATATTTTAATCCTGGAATAACGCACATGCATGCCCTTCACCAGGTACCATCGTAGCACTGCTTACTGTCTAAGCCACTCAAGCCACAAAAGTGATGGAGCAACAATCTGAAGACTCTAAGCTGTGAAAGAGATTACGCATCGTATTCAGATCCTCCCACTCACTTGCGTCGTCGTCATCTGCATTGCACCACGGACGAATTATTCGCCGTCTTTAGCAAAGATGGCTTCAAACAGGCAGTGTACAATTGTTAGTGGAACTGTTACCTCCTTTTCCTGATAAATGAATTGTACTTTTTTACATATAAACCGATTCTTCCGCAGCACAGGTTCAATGTTTTGTTTCTACAGCACCTTTCACACCTCAATCCTTCTCGATGTCTATCCCACTTATTGTTGCCTTATTGGGCTTTGTTAACCATGCAGCATCTACTTGTACCCAAAATTGTACTTTTGAAAACCTATCTCCAAGTGCGAACCTAACTTGGTTATCTTGCTACGATGGCTTCTTCTGTGCTAAGCTTTCGGTGAGCTCTTACTTTCCTACTAGTTTGGTTTTTCTGTATTTGCTAAACTATATCCTAGGTACCACTTGATTATCAAAATCCTTACCTTGGACAAGCTTCAGTCCCTTTAGCCAAATATCCGGCCGAGTCGAATTCTTCGGATGGACCTTATCAGGGGATAATACTTTTGAATCCTGGTGGGCCTGGAGCTTCAGGCGTGAGCGAAGCCCTGAACTATGGACCCACGATCCACGCTGCAGTAGGGTCGAATTGGGATATCGTAGGATTTGATCCCAGAGGTATCTGGTATAGCCAACCTCTAGCCAATTGTTCAACCAACGCAACATTAGATTCGACGCCCAGTTTAAGATCGAGAGCTGTGCCCAGACTCACCGATGACTATTACGACAGTATAATCGAATCTGGCAAAGCGCTTGGCAACTTGTGTGCACAAACTATAGGGGGTGAGAGCGATGCTGGCCCACACATGTCCACTGCGGTCACTGCACGGGATATGCTCAGCATTGTCAATGCAAATGCGGTGACTGAAGATGGACAAAGAGCGGCAAAACCTAGCGACCTCTTGAATTACTACGGGATCAGTTATGGTACATTTTTAGGCCAGACATTTGCTTCAATGTTCCCCGACCGTGTAGGAAACTTCGTTTTGGATGGCGTGGTCGATCCCACTGGGTATTTGTTCAATTATACATCCAATGCGATCCAGCATCTCGATGGAGTAATTGCATCATTTTTTATCTATTGCCATGCAGCTGGGCCGTCCGAATGTTCATATTACATTGGATCAGAGCCTAAAGACATATATAATCGATTCAATCGATCTTTCGTCCAGCTCGATGCTCAGAAAGCCGAGGCGGAAAACTGGTCAAATGCTACAGAAGTTGCGGCAGCATTACTACAATTGAAAATTTCGCTGTTAACTGCAGCGGATTCACCATTGTCGTACTTCGCCTTGTTACCTGACGTTTTGCTAGATCTTGAGAGTGCCATTTCGGCACAGAATCTCACCGGTTGGACAAACCAGGCCGCGACAATATTCGCTTACGATGCTACTCCTCCTTCAGAATGGAGTCTTGGTATAATATGCTCCGATGAGAATGGGGCGCTGTACAATAAAACTTTGGATGAGTTGCAGCCACAGATTCAGGACTTGGAAAATCGAAGTATTATTGGCGAAATCTGGAGCCATGCAGTACTTGGATGTACCGGATGGCCCATCAGAGCTACAGATCTATTTACTGGACCTTTTGGCGGTGACACAAAAACCCCGATTCTCTTTGCGGCAAATACATATGACTCGGCAACTGGTATTGAAAAGTGAGTATCTTACCCTTGTTTTTGAACATTCAAGCTAAGCACAAGACAGCGCCATTTCGTCGGCACCAAATTACAAAAATGCCGAGGTTCTTACTACTGATGGTATTGGGGTGAGTGTGATCGCACATCAAGACTTAATGATAGATGCTAATTAAGTTTAAAGCATACGACCAGTGCTACCCAAAATACTTGCACCTACACAAAATTAAAAGCATACTTCCAAACTAACCAAATGCCCGGCAATGACTCTTTCTGTGCTCTGGAGATAGGGCCTTTTGGAATTCTTCTAAATGGAACTTTGGAGGAGAACATTTACCAGGCTGGATTGTCCAATCTCGTAGACTAGGTGCGAAATTATCAGAAGCTCGGTCGAGCCCTAAAATAATTGAGGCACAATTGTAACGATGGTCCAAGAGGTACCGCTAGAAAAGATGTTTTGTATTCTTTTCTCGGGTTGTTGATCTTGAAACTAGTTAAGCAGACACAGTCACAATATTTCAAGCTGAGCAATGTTAAGTTTGATAGTAATTCACAATAGACAGAGCCGAAAATGAATCGAAATCGTTTTTAACTACGATCTGGTTTATGGAAAAACTCTCAATTTCAAAAGTTGTGTCAGCTCACACATAGAGTCGAAGCATACCAGAAAATTTTCGCAAGTACCCCAAGGTAGTGATTTAGATCAAGTTGACAAAATCCTCTCACACACTATTACCATCAGATATCATTTCCAATCCATCCCAATCTGAAAATTACAACCACAAAATACCCAAGCTTCCTACTAATGCCAATCCCAAGTAGATCTTCAATCCCAAATCCACTCCAATATTCCCATTTCCATTTCCTCCTCTCATGTTTCCAGCCCCCGAGTTAGCAGTTGTACTCGCGGCTGCGCTCGCGCTTCCTGTAGCGCTAGCTGTCGTCGATGCACTGCCACTTTTGGCAGTTGATTTCGCGGTCCCACTACCACTTGTAGTGGTTGCTTTGCTGGATGTGCTTCCACTACTGGAAGTGGAGCTTGCAAATTTTGCGCAGGGGTCGCTGAAATTTCCGCCGTCGAGGGCGGTTACGGATGCTGAGAGGGCTGTTGAGTTTATGAGTTAGCAGGAGGTCCTTCTAATACGGATAATGATGAATGTTTGAATTCGAGGTTACGTAGGAAATGAGAAATATTTTGTGGGATGATATAGATAAGATGAGAGTTGGAATGTACATACCGGAAGTATCCAAACATGAAGGAGCATTGCTTTCAAAGCAAGAAATGAGACTATTCCCAAAGGAAGAGATACTAGAGCAGCAACTGCCGTCGAGAGAAGCCGTGCCTGTTGCGCAAGGAGGAATAGCCGTGCCTGTGGCAGGACAGGCTGAGTCAAGAGATATGAACGCGGACTGTAGTGACACCGATTAGATTCCCGGGACAGAGTAATTGGAAGTAAAGATAGGGGACTTACAATTGGACAGCCGAGAACGGTTGCTGCTCCGATATCGCTTGTGATGGAGGAACCTGCCGCGGCTATGTTGGATGATAGAGCATTAGCGATATTTGATGCAACTGAAATCCCCGATGCTGCTGCTGCAACTTCGGATGAGATAACGTGGGCTATTTGAGATAATGAGGCCATTTTGGTTATTTGTGTTATTGCAAAATTTGAACAAGTCTTTTTCCTTGATTTTTAAGCTGGGGTTGAGGGTACAATGCGGGGGTTTTAATGCAGAAAACATTACATTCCTCGTTGGATTCCGCGATATTTTGGCAGGCAAGCGCGTCTGGAATTTGAATGATGCGACGCGATGACGCGAGATCTCGAAGGGAGTATTTCATTAAAATTACTACGTATTTGCCAAGTGTTGAAAGCTATTCAAGCCACTTGGTAAGAAATAAAAAAATCCTTATGATAAAGGTTTAGCTTCCCTCAATCCAACATTTTTTCCCCAGACATGGTCTATAAGTTCATAGATCATTTCCTAATAATCCTTAAAATTCTTCCGGGTAGCCTCCTGGAATTTCAGCGTATTCCTTGAGACCATTAAAATGTGTGAAAACACCACGAGGATCATATTGTCTCTTCAGCGAAACAAGCTTTGGCAACTTGCGTCTTGTGTACCAACCAACTGGTCCCTCATCACCATGAGCAAAGTTGACGAATGACTCTAATTCAGTTGGAGTTGGAGAACCACTAGTGATTTGCATTATATCACGGGCCTTTCTTCCAACCTCGTTGGCCTGATCTTCCCAGGTGGAATTGGGGAATGCAACATCGAAATGACTGGCCATTTGAATTAGAATTTGAAGACTATAATCAAGAGTGAACTTACACGAATGATACAGCGTCTCTGTATGGGAATGCCGCCGTATCGTCGTCAATTCCCTTCATAACGTCGCCGTAGAAGACGACTGCAAAAACTGCATTTTGTAAAGGAGTGTATTTCTTGTAACTCGCATCAAGATAGTTGGTGACTTCAACGAAAGAATCGACATCGATGGTGTATAAGTTAATGCCGTAAACACTATGTAACCTACCCTTGACACAACCATAAGCGTCGACACCAAATCGCGACTCTGATTCAATTGCTTTCCATGGAATCTCGGAGATGTTCTTCTTCAAATATCCAATATCAAGAACTGGCTTGATCAATTTCTCGCCTTCTTCCATTGTGCCGGCATAGATTGCATTGACCGATATGTAGGTCTAAAAATTGTTAGTATCTCAATCGTCACATCCTAGTTGCTACTTACACCACCATAAGCTGCACTCCATGCAATACCAACGTCGAATGACAATCCAAGCGGCTGATTGTTCTCGAACGTCTTCATGACCTCCCAGAAAGATGCATTGTTCTCTCCAGCAATAATCAAATCGGCATTCATAGAGTACCCACCGTTCGACTCAGGGTAGATTTGATAAGTAGCTTCGGTGACGATACCGTAATTCATGCCAGCCCCTTTAACACCCCAGAAAAGATCGGGATTTTCTGTGGCTGACGCAGTGAGCAAGTCACCAGTGCCAGTGACTATCCTTACGGAAAGCAGGGAATCAGCAATGAGACCATGCTTGGATGAAAAAGCGCCGATTCCACCGCCTAAAGTTGCCCCAATTGCACCTACACATGTGCATGATCCGATAGCTTGAGAGATATTAGCAATAGTAACTTTGTATTCCGCGTATCTGGACTTACGAAGTTCTCTATGGGCTTCCCAAAGTGGCCCAGAGATATCACGAAAGTGGATTGACCCTCCTCCAGTCATTGTGTTGGCTGTGGTATTGATAGCAATGTGATTGAAGTTCGACAAATCAATTTCGAGACCAAGTTCGATCTCTGCCATCGTAACTGTGTACCCATGGCCGCCTCCTGTACCAAGGAAAGGAATGTGGTGTGCAGATGCGTAATTCACCTGTTGCCAGATCTTAGTATAAGGTGTACATATTGGGGCCGGTATCAACTTACTGCAAGCTGAACATCACTTTCAAGCACAGGCTTGATTCCTACAACATAGGAAGGAGCACCATAAGCATTCCAGCGTGGAGTTACTTCGGTAGTCCAATTCGCATCTGTTGATAAGAATACTCCAGAGCCAGGACTCAAGTATTTGCTGAAGAAATCGGCAATTTGTTGGGGCGTTTGACTAGCGACAGCAGTTGGTAAAGCAGACAGAGCTGCAATGAAAAGAGCTTTCAACGATTTCATGTTATCACACTTCATGATGTACTGTAAGAGAATGGAAAAGAATGAATGATTGCTGAGCTTGCGGATTCTCTAGTAATGGACAGTACTTTGCTTTTATATTAATTCCTAGCCAGCCTTGCTGCGTGTTGAACCAACGACTTGTAGGTGAGATCTACAACCAACTGCCGACTGGGGTAGTCCTGCTGACTGCGGACCTTCGCCGAGGCTCATGGAGATACAGGGACTATGACCCCTCATATTGATCAAGTACTAGTAAGCACAGGTGATTGACTGGCTGAGATGCACTCGTCTATTTAATTTCGATGTAAGGCAGATGTACCGAACCTTTTTGAAAAACGTAGCAAAGAGCCTCGTTACTATGACCAAAGATTCGACGCCCAGAGTAGTCGAGGGGCTGAATAGCACTAGGTGGAAGTACAACTGGGAAAATTCATCGCAACTCCCCGCAAATAGTAAGATTTTTAAGTTACCTGGGGCACAGAATACCGCATTCAGCAATGTAATTGTTTGTACAGATACAGTGTTATTCAGGTTAAAGACTCCACATCTAGAAATGAAGACTTCTTCCAAAAAGCTAGCAGATCATGAGACGGCGCCTTTGTGGCGACGAAGTCCAGGGAGGAAACTATTGAATATAGGCTAGTTGCCTGTAGACTTGATCAGACTGATATCACATCAATTGGAGACGATTCATGTATATATCACATGCTTAAACGGTGATCCATTTCGCAGTATATGGCCTTTGTTGCACTAAGAATGGGTTAAAGGTTTCTGGGATAGTCGAATTCGAGCAATACCGTCAGGTCCGTATGATGACCAAAGGGGCAGCAATGATATCAGTTCCTGAATCGCCAGCACCATTAGGATCACCAATAGTCGACCCAAAGATATGGAGCAACTAGAAGCATATTTCAAAGTTGGCTGTTGCTTTTGGGTACAATGTGATAGAATACTAAGCGAAAACAAACAAAGTCAAGCGCAAACATACTTCTTTCAAATGCTACAAGCCGATAAAGCTGGAAGGCAATCAATGATAATTACACACTTGTGATGCCCGATGTAATGTAGGAGCGATACTCGGAATTCGAAGATCAACCAATTCCGCTTTGCGTTGTTAATCGAGTATAGAGATACTAGTAAATCTTCCCCAGAAAATCCCTGAATGTTCCGTCTGTATGTTTATTGCACAATTGTGTCTGGTGGTAGGCAATAAGTGAAATTAAATGTGATTTGTGATAATAATAGAATGAATGTCTTGAAGCGAGAATCTGTGTGTCAACGCGAGATAGAAAGTATTAGCTCCGGGTGGCGTGTAGTCGATTTTGCAAGTCACCTGTGAGTGTTACGGTTTTCAGTCAACGTGGAGTGATGGGAGGCTGCATTTGTGTCTGCTGAAGGCGCTAGTATGGACGGTTGCATTTGCAAACGTGTACATCCTTGCATTCAGAGGAAGTGGGAAATTTTCCAAGGAAGAAGAACTTCAAGATGTTGCATCTAGAAATAGGCCCACGAATTCTGACATCCTCTGGATGGGAAAGGACGCTTTTCGGTGATCATCGTCGTCTCACGTTATATACTGTACATTGTATCACTTCCATATACAGCTTGTATCCTGGTACCAGGCAGTGCCACTCCCGTGATGGACAAGTGCCGGAGAAATACTGTGGTTCTGGATTGTGCAACCAATCAGTTCGGGTTGCTCATGTTTGTATTTTAACGCCGATGTAGTGTAACAAATCTGCAACATGGAGGCAATTCTGATTGGTTAACCTTTGTGTTCGTACCATACTATGGCAGTTACGCTCATTCTACGCCTGGTTCTACCTGTGTCGCTTTATGATATGCCGAGTGGGGTAGAACGCTACTGTGGTATACAGCGTTAAAATTTACTTGTTTGTGGCTCGTGGATTGGGTTAATGCACCTGTCTGGCTACATTTGGATACGTAGATCTGAACCGACAGGAAGAAAAGGCCGAATTCGGAATGTCTGTCCTCGAATGTTATGGTATCCAATCAAGGCGCTTGCAATAGCACGGACACTAAATTTCGATGAGCCCACTGTGAGACGTGCGACGAATCTTGTACTGTTCTCAAAGTATGGCTGGAGTATGTACTCAAAAATCGTGAAATTAACAAAGCTATGGGTAGCATGTAAAATAACTTTTTGACGAGCCTCAATGCGCAGAAGAACTTGTTGATCAGAAATAATGATGAACCACAACGAGGAATGGAAAGCATGTTAAATGCCCACCCACTTCCATATCCGAATCTTAACCGTAACTCAAAGTATTTTAAATGAAATTTACTGCGCAAGCCTGACCGAAATAACAGCGAAATGATTCTTTCCGTAGTAAACTTCCGCGATCTATTCCGATTAGCACATATCCCAGCCCAGACCTAAAACTACAACCCCATCATACGTACCTCATATCTCTTATCCGCTGCCTTGACTAGTGCTGCAAACTCCTCTAAAGTACGTTCCTTTCCTCCGACTGATATCATCATCGTAATATCCTCTCGCCTCAGCATTTTCGTCACATATCTCGTACTCGACGAATTCCAAGCAGGCATTAATTTCTCATTAATCAGCAATCTTGATTTTGTGTTGTGTAGTAGACCCGGGACAACAGCTTTTAGCATCTTCACACAATCTTCGTCAGGATTATTGTGCAGACAGCGTCGTAGAATAAATGCATCTGCATCTTTGCGAACTTGCGGCTCGTAATAATCATGGGCTTCAAACTCAACTCGATCGTATTTCGATTTTTCGTCAAGTGAAAGGTTGGCAACGCGGCGGATTTGGTCATTTGTCACCTCTGGGAGATCTTGACTGACAGTCTGGAGATGGGAAAAGTTCTAAATCAAAATAAAAGGTTACCATTAATTGGACTGTGAATGGAAGTGAAGTGGATTGAATTAGCATACTTGAGCCAACTTTGCCACTAGATGTCCGGCACTTCCACCAATATCAACAATCTTGTTGAACTTATCCCATGGAAAGATTACAGCGAGGTCTTCTATCTCTTTGATTGATGAAACAGCCATTGATTTCGCCATGCGGTCTCTGTCAGCCTGCGGAACCTTTTCGAAGTATTCATACATAGGCATTCCGAAACGCTCTTCCCATGCACTTCGCTTTCCGGCATCTATAGCTTCTGACAAACTAGAGGCGGCCTTAAAGACACCATTAAATATAGCTCCAAGGCGTGCAGATACCATTTCATCTGCCATTCCAGCAGACATTGGCGTATGGCAAAAGACTTTTTCGTCAATTTCTAAAAAGATTTTGTCGGCTGCGAGTAATCGCAGAATTCGAAGGAGGATATCAGAAGGTATCTTCACCAACTTTGATAATTCCTTAATGTGGATTGAGCCAGAAGCAGTATCTGTTCCACTTTTTGGAACATGCTGAAAAACGCCGTGTAGAAAGGCAGTTTGGAGAGCCCCGTAATCAGGTGGCGCAAAGAGCGTGCCAGGCCATCGCATAGGACCTACAAGATCCGCTCTCATGTCATCTAGCGCATCGATAAGTTTGTCAAATGCCTCGAGATTCTCGCTCCCCTTTTGTCGTGCATTTTGGACCTCGCTCGCTAACTGTTGAATTGATGTGGCGATTGACTCTAGATTTTGCCCTGCCATTGTATGGTACCTGCGCAGAATTTGAATAAAGTGTTGGTTCAAGACTGAATGTAGGAGCGAAATTATGAAGTGGATATGGGTAAGAATAGATGCAATTGGAAATCAGAAGGCTGAGATGTAAAAGGATGATAGAGTCTAGAATTTCCGATGTGTCTAATCTTAAGTGGCGATGTTCTGTAAGACGCCGCATGTGCACTGCAGAAAGCCGTCAGAGACATGTCACTTGATATAGGAAATTCCTCTGAGACCAGCCGTTACCGTTGCTCAAATCATAAACATCATCATTGTGATGCTTTACAACAATAACTTGGTTCCACAATGCAGTTTGCTCTAATTGGTATGATCAATAGTTTTAGAGCCCCAAGACAACAGGCGGTTGTGGTTAAAACCTAATCAATGTGAATGTGAACAAGATCAAGATACCTCAATTATTAGAAGAGCTTCAGCCTACAGTTCTCAAAAAGAAAGAAAGAAACGCCTTGCCTTAATCATTTTGAAGGATGGCTGCCACAATGCACGGCGTTGAAGCCATCACCAATTCGTTATGGGCGAGTCTAGGTGCAGGAATTACCTTCTACATCGTCCTCATCTACCTCTACCGCATAACATTCCATCCACTAGCATCCTTTCCAGGTCCAAAACTCGCTGGTATGACATTTTGGTACGAGTTTTATTATGACTTCTTTCTCGATGGAAAGTACATCTTCGCCATCAGAGACCTGCATGAGAAATATGGGCCAATTGTACGAGTAAGCCCGGATGAGCTGCACGTCAACGATCCATCATTTCTCCCAGAATTGATGCCAGCCGGTGGTCGTCGACGCAACAAGAACAGCAGACTTATGCAGATATTCGGGTTCGCGGAAGCAGGAGGGGCAACAGTCGATCATGATCTTCACCGTATGAGACGAGGCGCGATGTCGAAGATGTTTTCCAAGGATTCTGTTCGGAGGCTCGAGCCAATGATGAAGACAAATATGGAGACGTTATTCCTCCGACTTAAAGAATTCCAGAATACCGGAAAGCCGATTCATTGTTCACCAATGTTTGGAGCTTTCACTAATGATCTAATCTCTGAGTATGCGTATGGATTCAACTCAAATTGGCTTGGGGCACCCGGGTTTAACGCTGACTTCTTTCATATGGTAAGTCGAGGTATACAGTCAATCAATTGGTACTGATTAAACATAGATTGATGGTTTCCATGAGTTGGGACCTCTCGCTGTCCAGTTTTCATGGTTCATGCCATTAGTAGACAAAATCCCTGGGTTCTTGCGAAAGAAAATTAATCCTGGAGCAGACAAGTTCGTGGAATTCAAACAGGTTTGTCCATGCCAATGAGCTAGGATTATATACCTAATATTTGCAAAGGAACTGTTATCCAATATCGATCGAGTCAGAAGGTCTCATCAACAAGGAAAAGATGGCAAAACAATATTTGATGAGATATTTGATAGCAAGCTTCCCGACCATGAGAAACGTCGATCTCGATTGCTCGAAGAGGCGCAAAACGTTTCAATTGCAGGAACCGAGACCACTTCATGGACCTTGAGTGTATGTACCACATCTGCTTCATACTCCGATACTGACGGATATACCAGGTACTGACATTCTACCTTCTTTCAAACCCAAAAGTCCTTATGAAGCTTCGAGTTGAGCTCAAAGAAGCCTTGCCTGATTCTTCTATAGAACCAGTACTGAGAGATATGGAACAACTTCCTTACTTGAGTGCTGTAATATCAGAAGGTCTTCGACTAGGAATGGGGACAAGTAATCGGCAAACTAGAAATGCACCTGACCAGGTTCTGGTACTCCACGATGGCAAGAAGACATGGCACATTCCACAAGGTGTAAGTTGCCTACCTGACCGCGGTAAAATTCCGTGGAACTAACACAGCCAGACTCATGTAGGGATGGCGACACCCCTTATCCATCTGAATCCAAAAGTCTTCCGAGATCCCCTCACATTTAATCCCGACCGTTTTATAGCCGACCCACGGCTAAAGCGTAATCTGATGCCATTCTCTCACGGCTCTAGGCAGTGCCTGGGTATACAGCTAGCATATGCCGAATTATATCTCATGCTCGCTTCGTTGTGGAGAAAGTTTGGTTGTAAAGAGGATAAAGGGGACGATGGTTGGTTGGAACTCTACCACACCGACAAGAGCGACGTTGAAATGGTCGCTGACAGATTCGTGCCATACCCGAAAAGGGGATCGAAAGGTATCAGGATTGTGGCTCATAAGTGAGAGGAGATATGGTGGTGCTGCTTTGGAAAAAGGAAAAGGATTTTCATGAACAATCACGTAGATTTTCGGTCAAACCAATGCTGCCATATAAGCTTGAGAAGCGCCCAACTCATTTCGGTAATGCTTTGATTCTCTTACTCGCCTTAACAGGATTTATACCGTGTATTTTAATTAGTCAAATTCCTTCTAAGTAATATTTCGCCTTCAAAGTTCATTCTTATACAGCAAAAGTGTCTCGGTGCACCAGCGGGTGAAATAAATCTATCACGACTTAAGAATTTAAGCTTTTATAGCAAATTCAACGTTCGTTTGATTTTTATGAAATCAAATTCAATGGTTGTTAAATACAAACTTGAACATTGAAATATGAAAAACTTGACTTCGACCAATGGAATTTGAAATCTGCCGTGGTGATAGATTTATTGCCCACTGGTGGTGGGATAAATGTCTTCCCAGATATGAGATATCCCCCCGAATCTAGAGCACTTGAAAAAGATAAGGTTGGAAATTGAGCATTTTTTGAGAAACGATGCTTCAGTGAATGAGTGATGCGATGAGATGAGATACTGTATGTAGATTTATTGTCGGTGATCGGGCCTTATGTAGGTACCAGTACGGTGACAGGGTATTAGTCAGCTAAATGTTCAACCGCCAGCACATTGACATTCGAATTAGGTCAAAAAATTCGCGCACAATTTAACACGTGTTTGCACGCTCATGGGTCTTTGCAATTTCTGTCGGGCTATACCCCGTGAACTGTTCTTTAATTTGAACCCACCTGAAAATGCATCATTACATGTCCACCATGTCTCTGTAAAGGCTTTGGAGACAGTCGCGAGGAATGGCTGTCATATATGTGCGCTCTTCTACGACACAATATCCAAAAGTCCATTCCATAATGAAGGGCACAAAACCTACCTGAGAGTGTATCCCAATCCGTATCAGAACCTTCTCTCGTATAGAATTGGAAGGCATGGAACATCCTATTTATTTGATGTTGAAACATCTGGTACGAGAAATACTTTCTGGCATTCTCAACTCTATGGTCTATCGTAACTACAATCCTCCGTATCTCACACATCTTAGACGATACATTTTCTAGTACCCTTTTCCCTAAAAGTGCAAAGGTTATGTCGCGTGCATCGGCTTGGATTGAGGAATGCATACAGGCACACGGAGACTGCAACATCCAGTACGACACTAACTTTCAACCCCGAAGGCTGATTGACGTGCGCAGCCGTGGTAAGTCGCCACGTCTAATCGAAACAAAACTGTACAATGGAGACTGTTCGAAATATCTCACACTTAGCCATTGCTGGGGCAAAGAAATGCCTGAAGCTGCTATGACTAAAACACAAACCCTGCACAGGCGACGGGCTCGTATACCTTTCAGAACTTTACCCCGAACATTTCGGGATGCAATAACCGTAACCAGAAGTCTTGGCTTGCGCTTCTTATGGATTGATTCGTTGTGCATCATACAAGATTCCGCAGAAGACTGGCAACAAGAATCTGCAGTCATGGGGAAGGTTTATTCTCACGCTTATTGTACAATTGCAGCCGCAGCAGCGAGTAGCTGCGATGGTGGACTTTTCCCATTACATGATGAATTGCCATTAATACCGCGAACGACAAACGAGCCCGGTATACTGCTGAAGCAGTTGTATCCTGGATGGGACGAAATGTTTCGTCGAAGCCTATTAAATCGAAGAAGTTGGACTCTCCAAGAGAGGGAGCTTTCACCAAGGATATTATACTTCACCAAACATACGATGCTTTTTGAATGCAGGGAAGCTCGGATCTCGGACCGGGATCATGTACCTGGACATAGTGAATGGGCCCCAAAATCAAGGTTGTCTTCGGGTGACCCTAGTACGGCTTTACGGTGTCTGGATAGCATTTACAATAGTAATGTAGCAGCGATCGACCATGAGTCTGCTGTGGCTAAACATTACGAATTATGGAGAAATATGGCGCAAGACTACGCCGCCCGAGACCTCACACGCCGTACTGACAAATTTCCCGCACTTTCAGGTCTTGCTTCTGAGTATGCGTATCTGCTGGGTGATGAGTACGTTGCGGGTCTATGGCGTAAAGACTTATTAATGGGACTGTGCTGGAGATGGTTGCCGACGCAGAACTACGGACAGACTGTTACTGCTAGTGATTACGGGCCTTCATGGTCATGGGCTAAGATGAATGTGCCAATCACTTATAAGCTTACCCAGGAAGAGCGAAGTTTACGGTTAGATTCAACCGAGAAAGATTCTGCAATCAATTCACCAGGTCCGCAATTCGTAGATCCTACTTTCATCCACGTTAGCATAATCCCAGAAGGCCACGATCCAAATGGGACCCTAATATCAGGGACCATGTTTCTTGAAGGACAAGTGATCCGATTGAAACGATCTAAACATGGAGATCTCTCAGTCAATGGTGAAAACCTAAAGATCGTCTTTGACTATCTGCCCCAGCCACCGGCGGACCGCTATCTCTTGAGTTTGGGTAGCGCCACTGTTGGCTTGGTGCTTGATAAGTCTAGCTATAAAGATAGTGAATACCGAAGAGTGGGTCTCGTTCCAATAAAATGGGAATGGTTTAAGAATGTCGAATTCAATAGCCTCAGTTTGATCTAAACAATTGTCAAGGATTGCAATGCCGTTTTACAGTTACTGCCACATTGATACTGGTAGTCAAAGATATCCTCACTGAATACCACTTCTTATGCTGGTGAGTGGGCCCTTTACTGCATGTTATTCAAGCAGCGAACATTCACAGAACGATGGCATTATCAAACTAAGGACATGGATTCGGAGATTCACCCATTCAAAGAATACTCGGATTAAATTAGATACATATGACTCTTTTTGAAACCGCCACGGAACTCGGAGCTCTCATCTTCGAGCTTAGCAGCTTCAAAGAAGACTACTCGCGTCATATTGCCAGCGGGATCACCAGTCGCCAGTGCTCACCCCAACTTTCAACTCCATACAATTTCGTGATATTAGTTCACCAGGTTTATCAAAGTTCAGATTTCAAGTTATAATTTTGAAATGTATGTCTGACGGTCATTGAATTTGGTTTCACAAGATTTGGACAGACATTGAACTCGACATCAGTTTTGAAAAGTTCAAGTGGTGACACCCACTGGTGCATGTCAATTGCATACGCATACGGTACAGAATCAATTTAGCTGCAGCTATTAGCGATGGGGAAAAAAAAATCCCAAACACGGAGACAGAAAGGGCTGTCAAAGGTTACCTGCGACTACCAGACCATTCCACTATATTGACTGGGTATAGATGGTTGGATTTGAGTTGAATAAACAAGTTAAAGATAGGTTACATTGGTGAAGAAGCGAAAAGGTTCACGTAAAATTAATTACGAGGGTAACATGGAGCAAGGTTGATACGGAGCTTTTTGCATTGAAGTAAACGCAGATACGAGGCGCGGTTATGATGAATGTATGCGTGAAATGACTGGATGAGGAGCGAAGGGCAGAGAGCATATCCTCGCTTGTGCTGAACTATTGATTCAGTGTAATTATCTTGTAATCCGGTTGATTGGTTGGTAATTTTGACTTTCCTCATCAGGAAGGGGGGTAAATGATTAGGAATACTGAGATGGGATGTGATAGGATGGTATTCGAAATTGCTACAGATACCAAGAAAAATAAACGCAAGCACGTGGCGCGGTTGCTTGCGTTTAACATTACGATCATCCTCTCATTGCAACTTGCACCACTTCTTCCCTGCAGTTATTTGTCTATGTGGCCTTCATAATATGCATATCGCTCTATGTAAGAAGCAAGTGATGATACAATGATACATGCAGTACATTCAATATCAAATCACTCCACATATTTCAATTGATTTTTATAAATTTGCGTTTCTTCAATATTCGTCTGACCACCCTCAAATACCTACATAATACAAGTGAATACTTTGCTAACCAATAGATTTAGAAGGGTTTACTGTAGTGATCTACTGCGCCACCAACATACTGTAGTACATTCGACATCGAACCACTCCAAATACTCCAGGGTTCCGATCTCATGATTGTCCTTTCATCACCTCCAGGGGTCCTTAGATCGCCAAAATACACTCAATACTTCATGAAGCGCAATATGGATAAAGCACCATGTACTTATCACCGGATGCAGTGGTGGTGGATTAGGCAGCTCTCTCGCAGTCACATTCCAGGAGCGAGGTTTCCAATACTCATCAGCGTTGTTGTAGATCAATCTAAGATGGATCCTAGCACGTAAGAATCTACACTACAAGGCTCACTGAGTATACCTGAGTCACCGGGTTTGAAACATGTTGGCTCAATCAATCTGTGGGGGTGTCCCGCGCAGGAAAACGGGGACATTTGAGGCATATGCCAAAATCATCAGATTCTAAAATGGAAAATAATTGAATAGTCAATTTGATGTTCAAAAAATTTACTTTTTGACTTATATGAATAAAGTGCCATTCATTATTTGATAGTTCTATTCTTTTTGCTGATTGGAAAATGTTTTAGAAGATTTAGAAAAGCTACATACATGTGACTCATTCGATCTTATTTCCATGCGAGGGAGAGCTAGTTCAGCCAGTGTTGCGAATGGGCGGACCGGGTTCCGGGTCGGATCAGGGTACAAGAATTTTGGAGAGGGCATTGAAAACCCTCAAAACTGGATCAGGGTTTGCTAAGAACGAGATGGGTTTATGAAAACCCTATATTAGACTCAAAAGGTGTATAATTTTAGCTCAGTTCGACCAGCTTGTGGTCTTCTTTTTTAATAAAAGCCCACCGGGTCTTGTGCTTTCCTTATGAGCCGGGTTAGGGTTCTCGGTTCTTTCAACCCATTCAAGTGAGTTGGGTTACGCTATTTAAAATAGGTACTCGCCCTTTTGAAACGCTGGTCCTGGCCATGATTGTATACATCCGCCCATAGCCTTCCCAGATGTTAGATGATAGAAATGAAGGCACAGGCTTCGTTCTACCACATAAAATACGCCTGTAAGTATGGGACCCATTTCTGGAATGTCTCGATCGCCAAATTCCTCAGCAAAAGGTTTATTATTGTGAGCGAACAGTTTCTCGGTCTGCTGCTCTATTGAAGACACCAATTGACATACCAAAAAAATCCCTAGGTTGGTTTTATAGCCAGTTTCCTCGCCAACTTTATCTGGACGTTCGCGAAACTATCCTTCTTCATTCTCTATCACCAGATATTTTACCCGGATATATGGCTGCGACGTTTCATATATCTTGGTGCCTTTCTCAACGTCGGATTTTATTCCGGCATTCTAGTGGCTATAATTTATTGCTCAGCCCTCCCAGCCCAACCCAGGCCAGTCATGGAGAGATGAATTCCTTAGCCAGCGGTACCACGGAATACTACACATAGATATTCCTACAGCTGCTGGTAGTTTAGTACTTGATGTTTACATATTTTTGTGGGTGTTGAATATTGAATCATGATTGGATTGTGGTTAACGCGACGCTGGACTATCAATGCTGGGTATTTGAACTCGAAGCTTTCAGCTAGAAAGAAGTTAGGTACAATGATTGTCTTTAGAGCTGGTCTTGTGTAAGATTCCAATACCACTAATCAACACTGATTACTTTAGGAGTTAACGAGTTTTTATGCAGCGCTTGCGTAGCTTCTTCATTGAATATTTACTTCAAGCATCTCCTCAACCACGAAGCCGCAGACGTCACATATGGCGTTATACGAGTGCTCAGTTGCCGGTAACCTCAATCGATCTATAAATATGCTATTCGCTGTTTCTAACTATTCATCACAGACTCGCTGAAATGTGTGTTGGTATTTCTGCAAGCTGTATGCCAGCTCTCACGAAAAAGGCCCGCATTGACAACAATTAGCTTGCGCTACCTTCTAATCTCTCTAGAGCTTTCACAAGTTTCTCAAGCTGGAGAAAATCAAGGGCATTAAAAGACCGGCCATCCTTATTTCCTTCCGCAGATGAGAATGGCTCCAATGGAGCTTATTACAATACGAATAGCGCGCTTCGTACCCTTGGGTCTGAGTTGAAGGACTTCAATACCGTGAAGACTAGTATCAAAAACGGGAGTGATGTTGAGGAGGATGGTATTCATTTGAATTATAATCTTACGCAAGAGGTATCGACCCAGCTTTCGGTCCGGGCAGACGATAGCCCTTTCTAAAAGAATGAAGGTTTTGTATGACAGTGATTCAACGAAGCCGGTTAAAACTCAATGTAAAAGTTCAGCGGCTCGTTGCGGTTTCGAGCCGAGAAACAAAGCGGTTGGATAAAAGCTGTGTAGAGAAACTTTAATTGTTTCTGACACTGATATTTTTGAAGCATGCACATGTATTGGCTCAAATTGATCTGATATATCTGAGTGATTCTCCTGGCACAATCGCTGTTTTGCTTATTTTATCGCCAGTAGACCGGGTGAAGATTGTGCTAGGTTTCCGATATGACATCAATATGTGAAATTACGACCATCCTATATGGTATGTAGTAATTTCCACATGCGACGTACTTAGATTTTTCACGCGTATAAAATACCTTATTAGAGATTTTTTCATTCGCATGGTATACATGAATTACGTTGATATACTGCATTACTTTCCTTTTCTTTCTACGGAAGTGCGGCTACACATATGGAAAGAGAGGGTTGCAATTCCTGTACTTTGAGTGAATAGATGAAGATTGTGTAGCAGCGTTTTGTATCGTGATGCGAGGTGATTCGTGGGACGCGATGCTATTGGTCCCAAAGTACGAGGTGCGTAGGCGAGCCTTGGGGTTAAACAAGGGGAAGAAGGAAGATGGGTGTATATCAAAACCTTATCCACATACCATTCGTAAACAAAACCTTGAAAGGATGATCAAGATAGGATGGGTAAATTCCGTTGTTTGTAGGCGCCCTGCCTCTTTTTAGATTCCGTCTTCATAATTGAAGAAATAAAATAATAGCTCTGAGAATAAACTGAAGGGGGCGCATTCACTCGGATCCTGGTATCCAGATATAAGGGTAGTATACGTAATGAACCTAGATACTTGTTAATCAAACACCTATCTAATTCATTACTACTATGAAGGCGTGCCTGAATATCATCATTGAATATATATAAGCGCAAACTATATGCTCTCCGAGGCGTGAATTAAATTACAAGAGAAGTAATACTTCAAAGTTCAAAGTAACAAGATGTCCATCTCTAAGCTTACCAATTACATCTAAATACCATATCACTTCTTTCTGATCGTATTCGTATATCCTTCAAGAAGCAAGTGACCCAAGGCCTAGCCGAATTTGAAATGAAATGTTAAAGAACTTTCATTTGCTCTGCCCGTTCCATAGCACAAGACGACGCTACATCAGACTCTACTGTAGCATCGCATCGTATCCCAGTCTTCCACGGGGAAGAAATAGGAAGAAGTGTAAAAACAATAATAATAATAATACAATAATAATATTAAAATAATAATAAAAATAAGAATAAAATAAAAGCAAAATGAGAATAAAAATAAAAATAAGAATTATAAAGATAAAATTAAAGATAAGAATAAGAATAAGAGTAAAAATAAAGATGAAATGGGAGATGAAACGGGGAAATCAACAATTCATTCGCGGGGATAGATAACGGGCTGACTGCATTGTCAATGAACTGACTTGGTTGGTTCACTGTGCAGACTTCCTTTCTTTCCCCTGCAAGCTGCAAGTAACAAGGGCAGTAAAGTAGAATCATACTTCATGATTCATGAACATCGTAGGATTGATGGCCTGTATATTTACTGCGGCGCCGGTTACATAGCCTACAAACCGATTGTATGGATTCATGCGACGAGATAGGCAAGTGAGGTTGAGTGCCAGTTACACGTTATACAAGTCGATTGTATGGATATATACTACGAGATAGGCAGGTGGATAATCATGTGGAGGATGAGAGGTAAGGATAGGATAGGGTGAGATAGCTTGGGATACAAGTTGCTGGGTCATTATATGTAAATGTATTGGTTACGAGTCATTAGTATTTGGATTTGTGTTACCTACTACATACAATTCATACTGAGGGTCAGAGAAAGATGATAGATCTGCCTATCCTGTTCCTGTTGGATCAAGTTCCGGTGCCGGACGGGTATGTATGGGAAGATTAGTATGATGGAGGTGAGGAGATTGGGGGTGAGGAGGTGAGTGAGAGGGGTGTGAGCAAGGCTAATTAGCTACTGAAGAACCAATTAATGTAGAGTAAGTGAGAATCTCCACAAGATAAAGGTACGTAAGCTACGGCTACCCGCGTTAAGCATTCATACGTCTCCATGTATAATACAACCTTATATTTATCCGCAGGCCGCAGCTTACAGAATTCTAATCCACCCCCAGAATATGACATGACATCCAACCCCAATTCCCTGCCAAAGACTAATTCAACGTAAAGATAGAATACAATTGCAACCTACCCCTCTCCCAAGCTATCAAAAGCAAAAACCGGCCAATCATCACAGGACGTATCGTAAAAGTATACTATAGTTTAAACCTTACCAAAAATGCGGGTTTGTGGCGTTCATCTAGGCATTCCGACTCTAGGCTTTGTTTATGACCTACAATTTCTATAAAATGTGAATAGATAATGTATGTACGAGTGCGGCAAATACTCATCACACGTTCGCACTTGTTTCAGGAAGGCGGCAATGGCGATTGAAGAAAATGGTGTGATAATACACCAATACCTATTCACTACTTTACTAATACTTCGGCTTGGTGGAAGATTTCCTACGTACAGTATGCGGAAAGCAAATGCTACTGAGTACATATTAATCCATCCATACACCCACCCATATTAAGCTCGCAAGCCAGTCTGTATACGTACATAGCTTGCGATGCTACAGAGCGAGAGTAGGTTGTTGTATACCACAGGAGCTAGACCATGGAGTATTAAGTTCTCTGCCTATTCATCTGACTGTTTAACTACCTGTCTAACTACCCGTCTACTACCGATTCTTCAAGGATGATCGGGAGGTAATGTAGATCAAGATAAAGGATAAATATTGAGATTGAAATCAAGAAAGCGGGCGGGGGAGGGTAAGTTCTAAAATGCTAGGCTTGACCCATAGCGCATTATTATCTGACAAACTACCCACCTGCCACTCACTCAAGCCTCTCTATCCCATCCAATTCCAGACATCAAGCAATACACAACAAGCAACCTCTTATCATATTATACCACAAAATAGCAGTATACACAATACAGTACGGTATCAAACGATCAATACAGCAACCAATCACAACCAAAAATTTCAAGTTCACTCGGTTTAGTTCTAGCCCCGCTCTTATGCCCGAAAGCAGGGAGCATTCTCGTAATCGTATCGCTCCAATCACATGGAAATCGACCTCACCACCGCCCCGGAGTCGCATCCGTTCCCGTCCAGTCCCTATCAAAACCCCCAAAAGTGCCGCCGGTTAGTGACAGATAGCATGCATATAGATCAGCATGGCATATATAGAACCACCTCACAAACCGGGCGACCATTGCAGAAGTCAGACATCCATATATTACACAGAATAAACAAATAAACAATAAAAAATAAACATAATGCAAAATTATTTCCCATGTTTCTAATTATCCATTTCTTCTCATCCATGCTACAAAAACGTGCATATACCCAAACCCGGTTTCAACTTCCGGAATTGAGAAGCTGAGGATTCCGGTTGGTGGCTGAATGAATGTATGCGACTCTGCATCTCTGCATAGTATTTTATTCAACTATATATATGTATACAAATACGGATGGCTGTATCACCATAATCTTTAACAAAAGAGGATATTAGGAAGGAGGTTTACCCCGTTTATCAATTGATCCTAGCTAGTGTTCCATTTCTAAATCCCAATGCCATGGAACTCCCTCCCCACAGTCACCTTTCTTCATCCTTTTCCTGTTTTATTCGTACGGCGATTGCCGTATTTCTATTTATCATTGCTGTATCGGTATACCGGTTGAATGGTTTTGTATTCATGTTTGAATCAATCGGATGAAAGGCGTGAATCTAATTCTGTTTGGTTTGAATTGGGCTTATTTCACTACAATATGTGTTACCACATTTTTAATTGAGGTTACTTTCCTTACAAATTGCTCTTGTTTTATACCAGTACTTTGCCCAGGTTATTTCCCACCCCTCTTTCTATGTTACTTTCTTCCTTCGTTCAATCTAGGTTTGAAGATATAAGCGAGCGAGTAAGGAGGCAAACCTCATGGCAAGGCGAAGCAACTCCCACCCCCTCATTTCTCCTTGCGCGGAAACGTCCTTTTTAGTAAAGCAATGCTGAAAAGGCAGACGTTGTGTAAATCTAAATAATAATAGAAAAGAAGAATTTTATTTTTTTATTTTTTTTCTGTAATTTCTTATTGACACTCGATTATATTCGAATTTTATTTCTTTTCATTTTTTTATATCATATATCATATAACGAATCTAGACCCTAATCTCAATCTACATCTCTAACTCTAAACTAACCCATGCATTATTTTCTCACTCCCCCTCACTCCCCCTCTTCCCGCTTCCTGTCCAAGAATCTTCTCCCCACCTTCACCAGCCTCGCCTCATGATTTATCTGCCTCGCCTACGTCGACTCATCTCTACCAAATAGCATTCAACCTTCATTTTATCCCTCACCGATAGCAACTATCAACTTCAATTCCAAATCCCAATTCCAATTCCCCCAATGCTAAATTCTCCAACTGTGATACCCCAAGCCTAAATCAAAACTCCGAATGTGAATTCAACATCTAACCAGTACTAGTAACCCTCAATCGCGACCCCTAAATCCTTAACGTCATCATTTCGAAAAATCCTTCTTCATATTCCTCATGCTTTGTCTTCCTCCAACCTCCAACTATAAACCCTCCATTTCCCAAATCATACTCTTTAGTCAGTCACAAATAATGAATCTAAATATGTCCAATCATCCTGTCTCATCCTGTCTCATCCCATCTCAATTCATCACTACCCTCCACCACCACGACTAACACATAATCAACACACAGTCACTCGAACTAACCTCCATCTACCAACCCCACTCAATCCTCGCGACTCAATGTCCATCGATCACTTACTTCCCCGCTCTCTCATGTGTTCCCCACCAAGCTCCCTAAGTTTGCATTGCTCATTTTACCATAAATCCATATCATATCCAAAACGCTCCTCGCCAGATCATGTCGTGGATTACTCGCGTAGACCTTCGAAGGGAATTTGGACAACGATACTACCACACGTCTCGCATCCATCAAGTTCAATTGAGTTTCAATGTTGTAGGATCTAGAGTCAATCAAGTGAGACCTTAAGGCGGCCATTCAAATGATTCAAACCAGGTATTACAGTGAAGATTAGATCTACCGATATTGTGACTTGGAAAGGTAACCCTATCCAACAAGCAAACTTTGATAAGGATTTGAGAAGTTTGCTGCATCCCAATCAAGATTAACAAGACCTTGAATAACCATTACTGGTCTGACTAGACATCCATCCCTACAGAGCTCTAGACGCTGCCTTAACCCTTCTATCGCAGATGTTATCTCCCCGTCCTCTATTTTCTTCCAATACTAGCACGTCCAATTATTCCCCTTTCCACATCAATGAAAGTGGTATCACGTTCAAGCCCATGATTCTCAACATAAACATCTTGACCGGCTGCATACACAGTATAGTCCCTAAATACACTACTTCGACATTGCCCTTGAACACCTCTTCCAAAGTCAAACCCACAACACCCAAAGCCAGATCTCCCGGAACAAAGTAAACCCTATATCGTATAGGTATTACGTAAAATTCCAGCAGGAGTATACGGAACGGGGTTTCAGTTTCGATGGTTCTGAATTTTACGGCCTGTTTAGTTGATCAAATGAAATGACTTTGCGAGAAGGTGCGTAGAAATCACACAAATTTACGTCAAAAATTATACCTCGTACTTACCACCCTACAGGTATCTGTAGTCATCTGATAAGTCCGGATTTTACGGTTGTTAAGATAATTCCAACGGCACACTATCCATTATATATATGCCGCGACACCCGGTGGGAGATATTTGGCCGCTGATGTTGTAGTGAGGCGAGTGAAGAAGAGGCGCAATAAGAATGCGCGAGTCGGATATGAGACCGCTTCCACTTCTTGTCATGTTGTATCATCTCATCTCCTTATCTCATCTTATTTTATCACATTACTTCGCCTCACAATGTCATGCATAAATTTATATGCCTGCATGCGGTAAGAACCAACATTGTAAGTACCAACACATATGTTGCAAACATTAGGCTTCTTTTCTTAGAATCCCATCATGTCATATCTCCCAGATTGTGGTTTTTTGTATTGTTTCCAGAAGATCGGATATTCACTTCCATGCGGTCAGGACCTTAATGTGTATAGCCTGCTTAAGTATGGAATGATCAACACATCATGAGACTATGCTTTTCTGTACGTACATACCACTGTTGGAAATGCACAACTACCAACTTATCCAACCGGGACTTGATTTGCACAGCATATCTATTCCAGATTATGCTACTACTCTACCTGATATACAACGGACGCGGATCTGTGTAAATGGAGGAAGTAAATCGCTGTTGCAACGCCGCAGTATAGCATAAGAATTTTAAGACACTTAAGAAGCGGGCATACTTGTACCACAAGGTGTGCTGGTAGAGAAAGTGTCTTGCCCATTTGATGTAGCCCAAATCTGGGTTCGATGCGGCGAGAGCTCAGAATGCAGAGTCAGTCTCTATAAATATCCAGCATATATTGTGAAACAATGCAGGACTTGTTGTACGTATTTACCAGCTGGGCGAAGTTAGAAGCAACCACACTGATCGTTGCAACAAGAATACCAATTCCCAATCAATTTTCAGGCATGCACCCAACTGAATATCAATGAATGGATTCTCAAAAACATAAGGTATGCAAAATAAACAGTTGGACACACTAAATATCATGCCACATTCCCTTCGCAACACCCAAATACAACAAAACTCCAACCTGCAGAGCCCCACCTAGTTTCCGAAATTGTTTGTAAAAAATAACATCGTATCTGCCATTCCAGCACAGGTCTGACAGTTTCCCGCTTCATGCATACTTCTATATGCCCTGGAGAGCTCAACTTCTAGCTATTAATAGGGCGCCTCCCGGAGACATAACAACACAACGTACAGACTGCACGATGAACGCGTGATTGTTAAGCCTGATGCACTTACAACATAATGGATCATGCGATTTCCGCCCAAGTCGGCGGTTCATGAGAGGAAGAAGCAGTTCACTAAATCGAACTAGATGGGTGTGGCAATGCAGAAGAGCTGGTAAGCACAATGTATATTACTGTGCTGTACTATAGAAGGCATGTTTGTCTGAAATTGGGCTATTTGGCTATGATCTGATTGTTTTGACTGGAGAGACTTATGGATTCTCTTTGCTATTGGATCTTGCCCGAATGCACAAATTCAACTGGTGATGGGCTGACCTTGTTTGACCACCAATAGACAGTGTGTGAAATACAAATGCAGTATATCCTAATCTATTACTATTTCACTTTAAGTTCACTTGATCAATGGATGCGCATGATTGCTAGCACTGCCTGCTTGCTGATATCAAGGCTAGAGTTACGCTTTAGACATGGACATGTAAAGAATTCTCTAGCCAGAGTAGCTTGCCTAAAGATATGAAGATGCTGTTCATTCATTCACGTGTACTGTACGCATTCCCCCTATTATATTCTAACCATCCGATCCTCCTCCCCTCGCCAAATCCCTGTATCTGACTTATGCACTGCACTGTGCTGTACTGTATCCTCCTTCACAAAAGCACTACTGGTATTCAGTCTGATCATTACCTTTACATCTCCATGGCCCACCCCATACAGTCTCAACTCCAAAGTTCCAACAAGAAGTCACCACTTGGTGCTCATTCCCCAAAATAGCAGTTACAATAAAACCCCTTAGAGTCTAGACAATCTCAAACGACCGTCAAAATCAAAAGGAAAGTCGATCTTTACTTCCTTCTTTCCTTTACTTCCACTTCGAGTTCGAAGTCGAGTTCCAGTCTTCCACCCTCACCTCTCCACCACGATCCACATCCATCACATCCCCCAGTCCAGTCCATTCCAAAGGCCGCGTCATCCCATTGCCAATTCCAGCCAGCACCCAGGCGACTCCACCCTTCCACTTTTCCCACCCCACCTGTCAAGCATCCCTACCAAATACATTCGCTTTCGCCTCCCCTACCCTATCAAACCGCATCCACAATCCTATCCCAACCTATCAAATCCCGTAAAAAGAATCCCATCGGACCCATCTCAACCTATGTGATCCACATTAATTTATCCACCACCCCCTGTACAGCATCTCCACCCGAACAGTGTCCCAAGTCCCAATTCCATACCCATACTAGACATTTAAGAATTAAGCTTGTTACGACTACCAGTTCGCTTCACTTCCTCACTTCGTCAATCAATCTGTCAATCTTAAGCTTAGTCTCCTACTCGTATGAAGCATATCAATCGACCCATACAAAGAACCTAGGTACCTACAGTACTTAAAAAAATTACTTTAAACAAATGAATCATACGTAAGTAAACATACGAAGGTCTGGTCCCTATTCTCTCCTCACATATAGTTCTATGATCCATCATACGGAGAATTCCATTACGATAAAATTCCCGTACCAAACATAGTAATGTTACTGGTATGATGCGGAGTAAGTACTGTAAATATACAGTAATCTGAAATTCTCAGGGGTTACGGGGTACGTAAGTCTAAGTAAGGTTTTAAAGATTAAGTTACGAATATTGATTGCGGGTTTGTTTCGTTTGTTTTTTATTTTTGGGTTGATTTGTTTCGAAACAATTTTGTGAGTTATTTTATTGGTGTTGCTTGTACGATCTATGGGAAATGATGCTCCTGTTGATACTCATTGCTGGTTTTGTATGTACGAGATTGGTTTATTTGTGGTTTTTTGGTACGGCACTTTGTGTAAAACTAGTACAACTATTAATTATAGATGGAACTGGTTATTATTGGAACTGCATTATTTGAGAGGAAGATGGACTAAATACAAAGTAAATTTACTGTACTGTGCAATTCTTGTACTGATAGACGTAGTAATTAAAAATGGATGCGCATCGTTCTGGTATAATATAACCACTTTTGCACACATATTATTACCATTTTAGGCTACGGACATACAGATTATAATTCTATTACATTGGATCGACAACGGTATGATTTAAGAACATGGAATAAGCTTAATTTGCATGTAGGCGGTATCCATCTGCCTAGGTACAGTAAAGTAAGTATGTATCAAGCCTCACGCCTCTACTAGCGCTTGTGCTTGTGTAAATTCTGAGCTGAGTTCTATCCGTGGGTATCTTTCCCATTGTCCGTCTTATATGATCTTGATGTAGCGTAATGCGTAGTAAATATGCTTAATATTGGTGTCAAGCTCAAAATCAAGCTTAAGTTGTTCATCCAGTGAATTGCACTATCTCGTCTCAAACCATCTCGTTCCATCTTATACCGACTTGTTATAGTGACCTATAGTCTAGATGTTTCCTAATCGTCTCATAGGTATATGTGTATGCTATAATATTATGACAATCGGAATATTGTACTCCCATCCCATCGGATAAGCAGCATCGTATCATCCTATTCTTCACCTTGCATGCATGTCATGTGCTACACAGTATTGTAAGAATTACCAAGATCTTACCAATCCATCCGATGATACAGAACCTTACTAGAATACTGATCTAGACGGGGTGGGATGCTACAAGCAATGCGCAAAGAAACTAAATCTACATACTGCATCAGCAAACCTCAGAGTTTCAACCCCCACCCATCCATCCAACAAGCTCTTCAACTTTCACCCCAAGGCGGCTCAATCCCATTCTCCAACATGCAATATGCAAAGTCATCTCACACTTAATAAACCATACCAATACTGTACCAAACAATAGCTATCTAAGATTTACTGATCACAAAGTTACAAACCCTCTGTCTCCGCAAAATCCACACATCATCCACCACTCACATCCTAGAAATCGTGTATTAAATTATGTAACCCAGCACTGACAATTCTACGAACCCCGCCCCTCGACCCGCGGCCTCACCACTCACACCCCATCATTCGTCTAATTTGATACTCTACTCCCGCTCACATCATTATCATATCCACTCTACATGCCAGGACGAAACGAAGTGAACCAAAGCCAACCTCGCAGCAATTGATTACTTGTATATTGTGTACCAGATTATCTTCAATTTTGAATATACAGACGAGACGAACCCTTGTTTTATTTTAACCATACAAAGTTAAGAAAGGAAGTTTGCCGCGCTGGAAATATTGGAATCATGACGGAAGCAAGAAAGCATGACCCGCTTATACAGTACAGTACATACACTACGGCCATGAGCCATGATCGTCAAAATAAGCTTGTTATAGCCTACAACATCCTTCCACAAGAACGCCACACATTAACTGCATTACATAGCGTATCGTATTAGAAGTAGTGCTGCATATAAATGCACTATAGTCAGTATCAGCCCCTGCGCCCAGGTCAGGATGTTAAAGCGGGTATGCGTTATCTACCTACGAGGCTACGAAGTATTGCCCTAATATGGTAATGCGATTACGCCCATCCATACAGTGGTGACTGAACTGGGCATACCGCTCATCACATGTAATGAGAGAGAGCAAGAAAAAAAGCCATCAGCACATCTGCGTACAGTACAGTACAGTACAGTAATTGTAAGGGTAACCTTAACGCCTAACGGCATAGTAAACTCTAATATCTATGAAGCTATAGCGCTTACAATAGAGCTTACGCCAAGGAATAAAAATCATGAGGCTTCATCAATAAGCACCCACATCCAGCTACACACCTCAAAAGAATAATTCTAGCGTCCATTCTAGAAGCATGTACTGTAAAACAACGGAATAGACCAAGCAAACGAATACAACAGAAAGAAAAAAAAAGCCCAACCATAACCATGGTCTGCCATGAATAAAAGTGGTGACGAATCATATCTACAAGGTATGAATCTATAGATTGAGGCTCGATTTCAATTCCCACCCTACTTTACTTGATTGAGATAGGGCATACGACTCTATCGTGTATCTGTGAAGATATTGGAACGGGAAGGATGGAATGGATGGTCAATTAGCCGTATAGCGTAGTAGAGCATATTTACTAGCTAGGTAGGCAATTTGATCTGATGCTGGGTTAATATTTTACTTATTTGGGTAAATTCTCAATAATGTAGACCTGCATGGGACTTTTGATTCCTTGAGAATTATTATTATAATAGTAGGACGTATAGACAGCAAAGATTTGTTACTTACTAATGCATGTAGTTCTAGTAGGCTTTATTTTATGTATGCTCACTCAGCCATCCTCATCGTCAATTTCCAAGAGAATTCGGAACCACGGATTCATTGCTCATTGTTTTTCTGAATACCGATCCCGAGAGCGATACACACTATACAAGTAAGCACCACGAAGCAATAGCCCAGTTTGGGAGTTTGGAATAGGCATCAAATATGATGCCATAGCTAGCTTACCTAGCTAATACTGTAGCTCGCACTTTCAATATCGCACCAAAAACAAGTATGACCTATCTGGCGCTCTGAAGATTCAATATTTATACCTAGGTGAACATATTGAAATAAATGCGCACCCCAATTATACCTATCAAACTATAATAGCCTTTGATAATTTGTATTCTGATTATATTTAGTGAATTTTTATTTCCTATATCACAAGTTGTTTGATTTCTGAGTGGAGATATATATCTCTACCAAACCAACTTATTCTTAGGCCCGGGTTCAATCATCAGACTACTTTAGTTATACCATTCTAACTTACGGAGGTGTAGTAAAACAACTGTATTCAAGCAATTTAACAGAGAACGTCCCAACTTTACACACACACACATTTATGGTAATTCTATCATATATCATATTTTAACCCGCATACACCAATCACGCCAAGTGCAACACAACAGCACCGTAGCATCGCAAACTCAAAATAGGGTTTGTGGAGAAAAGAAGCTTAAAACTATAATATAACCTTGGTCGTACAAATATTTACCTACTCTATTTTTTGATACAGTGTATTGTATTTATTATTCAAAAAAAAACATCTTATTCGATTGTCATAGTATGCACAGCGACCATAAACTCCGGACCATCTATCTCCATCCATTGAAGATATAGATGAGATGAGAACATAGAGCATAGTATCATATGCATTCACTTCATCTCTCACCTACTTATAAGAGCCCCAATTTGTCTCCTCGGTAGTTCAATATCGGAGTCGGGAGATCGGAGTCATCTTTTGTACGATTATGTTACACCGGACTGATGAGTTTATTAGTGATAGTATGTACTATTGTGAATCTATCTAGAGGTAAGCAAAAGTAGGTAGGCTGTAGGTCAGTAGAACCACAAGTACAATGCTACACACCACTTTCGTATACTCATATCATAGAGTTTTCCAAGAATAATGATATTTCTCTCATAAGTAGAACCTACCTACCCACCACTAAATAAATACCTAATCATAAAGTAATAAATATTAAAGAACACATCATTATAAGCCATATCCTCATTCACATCCCAAGAAAAAGACAACAATCAAACCGGCCGCCGAAAAAAAGTAAAAACTTTAAAATAAATAAAGCTTGATTTTAGATGATATTTAGGCTCAATGGACCCTTGAAGCACTAAAATAAGGTTAATTCTTTAATAATTCTTATTTTCAGCCATAAAACACACCTACCTCATTCTACGAAGTACAACTCCTACTAAATTAATTGAATACTTGTAGGATATGACCACAAGATACTGAGTAGTTCCGTACAACAGCTTAACTCGCTTGCCAAGAAATATATATACGAACTTGGCATTTATTTTTTTCTATGTTTTATATTTTATCTTTGCGTTTGGTTGTGTTTATCCGGTTTACTACCGGTATGTTCTACCTATGAGTATATATGTACTGTACTGTACAGTATCGCAAGATGAGGTTTCTATCCGTAATATGATGGTTATTGCCATGTACATCCAGTGAACTACGTACAGTAAGTAGGTAGTTTTACATATTGGGGAATGGGGATTAGGGCAAGAGAAGGTATACTTGCTTACTCTTTTTCTATGAAAGTCATTTTGAAGGCTGCCTTGGAAGGATAATCAATGAATAGAACTAATAAGCATGAATATCAATTTGGAATCCGATCTATCCGCGCAGCAGTAAGCACCTTACCTTACCTCACATTGCAGCACATACTTACTATGCTCGTAGTCTCGTAATGAGGTGGGTAGAGCAGTAGAACTTGAACTAGAATTAGAATACAAGGCGTTCCAAGAACTGCACAATGCTGCTTTTGGATTTAAGCGGACTGTTCGGAAAGTCTAGATTTATATATATGTTTATTTTCTTCGTTGAACTGAGAGCCTTGAGTCGAATGTTAAATTAACTTGGGATAAACAAAACCTACCTACCTACCTAGGTACATAAAAGCCAACCCATCATAAACCTCCCGAGTACATTCTAAACCTTCTCTTCCCATGATCCCATCCCAACTCATCCTATCTTCTCATCATCTCCTCACAAATCCCCCATCTATCCTCCTTTATTCATCCCTCCCATTTTCCAAATCATCTTCCAACAAAAAAAGCCAACAAACCTTTCCATTTCCCTTTCCCCTCCCCAGTCTCGCCAAGCCACCAGAAAAAGCGCCAAGCATAAGCATGAACAAACACTAAAAACATGCTTAAACTTCGTTTCCCCACCTTGTCCACCATTATCAAATGAAAATCCTTAGTGGCTTTTTTTTGCCAAACTTTGTTTCTTTCCTCAAAAGTAAAAATAATAATAATAATAAAATCATACACTATCGTGTAAAAATGTTCCTAGGGTACGGGAATATAATATATATTATATTGAGCCAAGCAATTGATTGCGTGGTTGTGGATCTTTGATTGTTGGTTTTTACGGTAATTTCCAGATTTCCTCATGACTTTCTTTTCCTTTATTTTTGTATGGTTTTTAAGAATTATTTGATTTGATTTGATTTGCTTTTATTTGGTGAGTACCGTATATTTTTAACATACCTATGAAATATGAAATATCGTATGATGAGAGATGATCGATTCCCAGTCCAATCCGATCCAGTACAACTACCTCAAAATATTCCTGCCTGAGAAAGATAAATGAAAATATCCTAGACTCACCCCAACGCAGCTTAGCTCATCTATCTTAGCATAAACAAACTAACCCAATTAAAATTCAAATCACTTCAATACCAACTAATCAAGACTAGTGTAGGCCGGCAAATACTTAAGGTTAATGTTGGCCGGCACTCAATTTGGATTTTTCGATTTTCGTCTTCTTCTGAGTAGCTTCCCCACTTTAAATTGAAGTGGATTGGAGTGAATAAGGAAGTGGATTGAAGGAAAGAAAGTGGACGGATTGATAGGCATGAATGATTACAATATGAATACTTCGTATGATGATTATCATGAAGCTTTTATGATTTGATATGGTATGGTAAGGATGGAGGGAGTATGGATGGATGGAGAGAGTATGGTATGGAGTAGGTGAGTATTTTAGGCATTAATTGAAATAGACTTGGATAGATAGGTATTTGTATTTGAATTAGAATGGGGTAGGAATGGAGATTCATGAGATGAAAATGGAAAGGTGGTGAGTGTTGGATGGGATGGGATGGGATGGTTCATTTGACCTTAGAGGGTCTGGATTTTGAAGTACAGTATGCTTGATTAATAGATGGGATGGTACGACAGTGAAGGAATATCGTAGTTACTTCATCTAATCTAATCTAATGCTATTTCATCCCATATTCTTTCTATACTACATACGTTTTTCTAATGTCAGTTAATATCATAATTAATATTCATATTCATATTCATATTCATCACAGCAAGCAAGCAAGAAAGCAAGAAAGCAAATCAATTAAAGAATCAATCAATCCTTCTGATTTCTCCCCCCACGGAAACATCCTCTCCTACCCTCCTAACTCCTACTACAATCAACCTACATTTACCATTATACAATCAAATCCAGTCCCCCTCCTATTACCATTATAAGAACAAAAACAAAAACAAAAATAGAAACAAAACTCCACAAACATCAAAACATTCCCTCCTCAAGCATACAGTAATAATATAACCACCCATCAATCTTTCGTAAGAAGATTCGTGGATTTCGGTTTCATGTTTATTCCATCTTTTTAGAGATCGATATAGGCAGCTATTAGCTAAGGTTATGGAGCTTGTAGTAGGTAATAATAAGTTTATTTATTTATTTTTAGATAGCATTATTATGCTTTCTTTGATTTTTTGTATACAGATAGTTTAATATCCTAGTATTTATTTCTGAAAATAATGAACGATTTGATGATATTGTAGCATGTGTTTATAGGGTATGGAAAGTTTGATGAGAGGAATTGATTGATATGATACTATATAAAGGGAAATAGGAAGAACGACGTATGTATCAGTTCCATTGAATGGCGCGCTTATTGGCGCGTATAGGGTAGGTTAGATTAGAATCTAGATATTGGGATTGGGATTGATATTATATCGGTCACCTGAAGTAGAATTGTTAAATCATACACATACATAGTTCCTAGTAAGATTGGATATATATCAGTAAACATTTAATGCGACGTTACCTTCACATCTTCCTCAATTGAATCAGTAATCAACATGTACTGTACCGGAAGGCCGGTACCGTAAATGAAAATATATACAGTACTGGTACCGCGAAGGATGGAATTCAAAATACTTCAAAATGGAAGATGGGTGAGAAAACATGGCGGCTGTGCATCAACCTGTATAGTACTTACTTGTAAGCTTAACCTCACTTTCTTTACAGTACAGCTATAGGAAGGACCATAGGTAGTTCTATGTACAGATTAGGTTATATAAAAATAAACCTCAAACAGTTACATCTTACACTACATCGTATCGTATCGTATTGTATCGTATCAAAACTACAGACTGCAGTATCCAATCCAATCCAAACCAATCCACCCCCACAAATTTGGGGGTTATGTACCTCCGTACCAAAGTTTAGAAAAACTAATCATATATTGGAGAATAGTAATCATTTCATCCCATACATACTGTAGGTACAGTACATTCAATTTCATCCTAATCATTTTCATCCTACTATACCTACAGTAACAATCATATCAGTAACAATTATATGTTACAATACATACTGCATCAAGAAATTTTCCTTTACTGAAATATTTCTCGTATTTGCAGATTTTTCCATATGTAAAAATATATTATATTTTTAAGTAAATATATGCCATATTCACCCCCAGAAAATATTTATTACCCATTTGGTTATCTTATCGAATGATTTAATCGAGTAATTCCGTTAATTTCTATCGATTTTAGGATTGGGTAGTTAAGGTTACATGAACAGACCCGACAGAGTGGTTCGGAGGTGGCGGAGCGAGCTTGCTTGCTTGCTTGCTTGCCTTGTCTATGGTGCTTACTTACTTACTATATGGATAAATAGATGATGGATGGGTAAATGGATGGATGGGTAAATGGATGGGTGGAAGTCGTCCTGTATCGAGAAATTGAGATTGGGATATTGTTTACGGTATACAATGTTGGATGATATGATATGATACACCGTATATGTAAAGTACCGTAGGTGAAATATATATATATACAGTATGGTATGTATATTGGGGGTTTGATACACGGTATAAATTCAGGGTGAAATATATATATTATATGTATATGTATGTTGGGGGCCAAGTTTGATTTGCTTTCGTTTTAGAACTACATACTTTCGGTGAATGAATGAATGTAATGAATGAGTACGTTGGAGGCGATTCACTGCAATACGACGCAGATGCAATACGATGTGAGAGTGAGTGGTTTGTTACATAAACCTACTTGGCCATTTATATATATCAATCGGAATCAGTATTTACATACTGTACACAGGGATAGACATGCGTATGTTGGAGGCACAATGGGGCTCTAGATTTTACACTTACTTTCTTTCTTTCTTTCTTTCGCTCATAAATACTGAATGGTCGGATAGATCGATGCTATTCCCAGTCAAGACTCAAATCGTTATGGGTTGAGGCGTGGAGGCAATGCCATGTACGATATGCATGCGTATAAGGTTATTTATATCAGATCTGTATGTACGAGTAATGGTATTGATACTACCACTACCACTACCAGTGCCACTGATGAATATACAGGCTCATCTCATCCGTCAATGTTGGAATCTTGTTTGCTATGCTATGCTGTGCTGTACTGTGCTGTATCGATGCGGCTCAAGCTTGTTCTGTTCATCTGATGTTAAAATTCAATATTCATCGCGTTACTTCCGTTCCGTATTCCGTATTGACTAGAACTACCAGTGGTGAGTGATTACTGTATTTGACAGGTGAGAGCTAAATTTAAGTTTAAAAATAAGTGAATGAATGAATGCTTGCTTGCTTGCTCGCCTTGCCCGGCACATATTATATGGCATACCTAGGTAGGTATATTGTATCAGTATGGTATTATATTATTCTTTTCTATTCCGGCAGTTGAATGGAAGTTGAAGTTGATGAATGGAAGGTTTGTTGCAGTATCAGTATAGCAATACTTTCTTTTCCCATTTTAACGCATACGATATCATATTCATTAGAATACAGTACCTAACTCATCATATATAATTCATATCAACAAATACCCGACTTCCCAATGACAAATCCCGCTTTAAAGATATCTAATGAAGTCAGGCAAGGTTTATGAAAGACTTTGAATTTCATTTGATTTGGTTTGATTTGATCTGAACTGATCAAGTGATAACGACAAAACATAACAATGATCATCAATAATCATCATCATCATCATGTGGTTTTTATATCACATCTTAGTTCTGAGTGAGGTAGGTAGGTAGGGTAGGTTAGGTTAGTTTTCATTTTCTCTCCAAACGGTTTTCATGTCGGCAATTAGTAGTTCTAGTTTCTATGGGTATGCATGCTGACCGAGTAGAGTACTGTACGTATATACTATAACTGAATAAAAGTTCTAAAGTTTTCGACAACACAACTTTATAAATTACATGAAAATAAGTCTACGGTATATACATATGTAGTAGATAACCGGAAAGAAAGTTAATTGAAGTAAGGGTATTCGTATTTTGAGTTTGATGTTTTTATATACCGATTGTGTATGATGCACTATGTACTTAGATAGACCTGCTCCATAGTACCTAGATATTGATGGCTTATTTATACCAGACTATCAGTATAGGTTTTATACTTCCGGATGTGGTAGTTTTAAGGTAGATACGCTTGCTTAAGTTGAGCTTTGAGGCGTACAGTATCATACTGATAGTACATAATCGGATATGATGTAATATGATTTAGAATATAACTCAATTTTTTAGTGAGTGAGTTTAAAGGTCGAATCTTTTCCTTTATTTTCCTCTTTCGAATATTTATTTAGCGCTTGCGTTTTATATATCCAATCTAATATAATACAATTCAATCCAGTTTGCCATATTTGGCTCTATACATATATACATACATACATATACAAGGCAGATAAATCTACATATACATATATATCGTGGCTGTAACCATAGTTAACAGTGGCTGTGAAAAGGGCATCTCCATCCCATCTCCATTAAAAGTGGCAATGAAGTGAAGTGCAGCACCTTCAATACGCCCCCAACCAACCAACAAGCCAATAAATGAATAAAAAATAGGGTACTGGTATTCACCCCACTATCAAGCTACAGTACAAAAAAGAAGCCAAGCCAAGCCATGTATGTCTAGTAATAAGAATAAGAATAAGCATAAATATTTGCTTTTCATGATCTGATTCAGATATTTCTACCAATACAGTACTTAGGTGTAGTTCTAAAAGCTAAAATGGTTGATTATCGGTAGTATTTTTTTAAAACTAAGATATAATTTTCCATGGATTGTTTTTGTGGTAATCCATAACAAGTTTCTTAGCCTGGTCGCCCTATTCAATTCAATTCAATTTATTATTGTAATTTCCATCGCGGTTAAAACTGCCTATCGTGCTAATTTGTACTGTACGGAGTACTGTACTTCGGTATCTGGGTATATAGGAATCGATACATCTATAGTTCTAGGAGAAAAGCTTACGAATATTGGTATGGAATTACAGTATGTAGGTGTAGAACCATTAGAAATTTCTATCAGGGGAATGGAATAGGGACGTGGGGAGAGGGGGGCGTTTAATCTATGTATCATGTTATATGTAGATATAGATAGAATGAGTAGAGTACTTTCTTTATATAGTTCTACTAGATTACATAGGTAGGTTTACTATGTTTATCTAGCAATTGATTAATTGATTGCTTTATTTTAGAAACTCGGAAGTATTGTATTGTATTGTACTCAATACCTGTGCTAGCTACTATATGCACAGCACCAACCTTTACGGAGGTGAATGAGTATAAAAATACTTGTTACACTCTATTTGAATGACACTTACCTACTTTGTATATGAAATGGAGTATAGTAAATATAGAAAGACACATCATACCGACTAGAAATAAGAAATGGAAATCATTTGTTTGATTTATACTGGTCCTGGTACTGTAGTACCTTCATAAGTTATTGTATAGTAGGAGGTTTGATATTCAAATTGAGTAGTTGTAGATCTTGATTTGATTTGAGCGAGTTTATTTCAAAAGAAGGAAAGGAAGGGATTAATAAGTTGATGGGGAGGAGTAAATGAGAAGAGACTCTGAGAGAATAATGATCAGAAAAAGTACTGGTGGAGGTATGTTTTTATATATATTATTCCAGTAAAGGTGAATTACGAAGTATATCATCACCTCACCTCTCTTCACTAGTTCTAATAGTTCTATAAAAGCCAAGCTCATCCCATCTCATCTCATCTCATCTAACATACCACAACCACAAATCAAGCAAGCAAGCAAGTAAGCAACCACACAACCAACCATTCAAAAAACGGTCAAAATAAACCTCAAAACTCTATCTACAATAAACTAATAAAGTTCCGTCTGTCTAAAGGTAAAATATCCCAAAAAAGCACTTCTTCTTCCCTTCAGTAGACTGTAATATAGTGGTACCGAAATCAACTACAGTCCGGGACACCCAAAAGTTTAAAGCTACCTAAGCTTGCATCATTCTCTAAGAAATTCAAAATTTTATACGGAAATAAATAAAGTTAAATTTAAGTATTCGTACGCTTCTTAACCATATGGAGAATCAAAAGTGGGTACTGGTATATCATAAACGTTAAAAAAATCTTCCGTATGTACTTAAATTGAAAGACAAAGCTTGCTATTGCTATGGTTTTGATGGGTTTATGGTTTTTATGAGGGGAGGGGATTTATGTTTATAGATTAGGAAATACCAGTACTGTAAATTTAGTTTGAAGGTCAAGTAGGGAAAGGTAATCATATAATGTATGGAGTAGTTTATGGTGGCAGGGAAGAAAAGAAAGAAAGAAAGAAAGCAAGAAAAGCTTTTATTTTAGGTAGATCCTTAACCTTACTCCACACTTATTTGCTAGCCACGAGTCCATGGAGGAAGTGAAAGTTTGATGACTGAATTAGTTGAGTTAATTGATAGATTAATTGAGTAACTAATTGGGCTGGGCGGTATGGATAGGATGTGTATTTTTGAGATTGTGAGGTCCTGCTTGTAATGTGCATTGGATTGATTTACTATGAAATGAGATGGTATAAGTCGTTTTATGATTTGTATGTATATTGTAATAGTTATCTTTTTGGGGGCAAAGGGAAGATGAATAGGTACTGTAATATGGATTGATAGATGAGGAGGAGTGAAGGAACATTAGAATTGGAAATTGGCGGGTTTGAAGATTTAATTCGCAAGAATGTTATAGGACTGGTATAATGGGATGAGATGAATAGGATAATTTGTTGGCTTGGCTGTTGGTAGGTATGGTAATGTGTGATTCAAAGGAGGCAGAGTAAAATTTCATATGCAGTATCTCAAGTAACGTGTATTTGGAAGGATGCAAATAGAAGTCAAGCATGTTGGTGAACTGTCGGTAGTTGTTTGAATATGATTTGTGCCGCACGCAGCCTCTTGTTTGGAGTTCGAAAATAGGTTTTTTTTGAGATGTTATGTTGGTTGGAGTTTGGGGGAGGGCGGAGGAAGGTGGGATGGGATGGGAAAATGGACAGTGGGAAGATGATGGGAATTGCTTTTTGTATACCAACTTGTTTGTTGGTTTGATTTGATGCTGGTCATCATGTTTATGATGGATGGTTTTAGATGATCTATTTGAGTTATGTATTCTTATCATGATGCATTGGGGTTGGGTTGAAAATAGCTGTGTGTGCCTACCTACGACACCCTCATTGTAATTTATATGCCTACTTTTGTACGTACTAATGAGATATTAAGATAGTAGATTTTATTACCTAATTAGTATTAAGTTTATAGAAAATAGTTGATAGACAGGCCACATCAACCTTAACTTACACTCATTCATCAAGCTTCTTAAATGCCCGATATTTAAAGTACTACCTAGTATATTTAACTAATCCATGTGGTCAACATATCTTGTATATTTAAACAATATCAGCTTATCCAAATAAGGTAACCTATTCATTTAGTATACTTTATTCTAATTATTGATTCCTTAATTCTATGCTTAAAAGAGTAGTAAACGCAGAGTAGGGATTTTCTAGGCCCAGATGTACGGTAAACTACTTCTACTATCAATATTGATATCTCTTTTGAGTCGAAGTATTGCGTCTTTAAGCCTAGTTATTCTTCATTATCTTTATTATAGTACTCACTCATATTTAATTCATATCGATACATATCAAATCAACCTTGGCTCTCTCCCAGGAACAATTTTATTGCTGCCCGCCGATCTTAGCATGGTAAAAATGAGAAGATGAGGCTTTTCCTATTCTAAGCTTGGGCTGAAGGTTAAAAATTATCTTACTACCCTTTTTTGAGTCATATATTTTGATAATTTATGCTTGGAATAATAGAAATTAAAAACCTAATCTACTGTAATAAGAATCTTACCAACCCGCTGAACCTTCTTTTGGAGATTTGCTACCAGGTTAATTTGTATAGACAGGTTGAACAAGTGAGAGAGTAGATAGGTGAAATGGTTACTTTCTTGGTACTGGTACAGTATAGTATAATATAGTGCAGTAATAGGGAAACATATCTAAATGTTAGACTTACTTATTGAACCAGTCACCAAAGTAAGGTTACTTGGTACAGAGACGAAGTAAATTCACAAAATATGTTCTTCTAAAAGGGAGACTACTCCATCCAAGCATTGGCGATTTCTTAAGTTCTTCTCATACTTTATTTACATCTCTTTACTAGCCGCAGCCTTATACTGTAAGTATACATAGGTACTGCTCTTATTTATTGATTGATCTATCAAACTACAACTACCTCATCATAAAAGTTCACCTCCATTCATCCTACTCATACTCATACTTTTTGTACATCCTTCAAAGATCTTCAAATCTCTTCCCCCCCCCTACAATCATCTCATCCAATTCATCAACTTATACCGTATCTTCCTATACGATTTTGCCTATCAATTTATATTTGATTACCTCACACTCAAATCAGATTGTTATATTTATTTATTTATATTTCTTATTTATTTAAATATAAATATCTCCACCTTTTTTTTTTACCGGAGTAGATTTTACAATAATAAAGTTTCTTCAAACCCTTGATCCCTTGTAACTTTACTTCCAACTCCACTTTGACAACGGTCCTCATTCTTTATGCGAACATAAGAAGTACGAATCATACTACGTACGGAGAACAACCGTGGGAATTCTTATTTTTTCTTAATTGAATTTAAGAATAGAAATAGATTTAACCAAGAACTACGAAACTTAAGAATGATGAGATAGAAGCTTTTATTATTTTTTATATTCTTTTTTTATTTTTTGAAAAACAAAAAAAAAGAAGTTCAGTTTCATCATCATCTCATTCATCACAACTTTATTCTCGATTCACTACACATCGGATTACAATACAATACAATACAAACATAAACATACAAGTAACCCTTTCAACTTGGTACAATAACCTCATCAGTTATATTATATCAATTCATTCATTAATATACTTCACTTCATCCACTTCGAATTCACTTACCTACCTACCTCATTACATATTGTCATTGTATATATCAATCAACTCGAGGAGATATATATGTACTGGTAACTTATATCAGCTCTTCAATATCAACGCCTCTGAATCATTGAATCAACCACAACATACACATACAAACAAACACACATCCCTCTCTTTACCAAGCAACTGGTAATATAGATATTATTTCTTTTGATATCAAAAATCACCAGGTATGTTACAATAACTTTTCATTCCGTTCCGTTCTTCAATTCATATATACCATGATTCTTTTCATTTGGTCAACACATTTCCCAATTGAGCGATTAAAAAAAAGGAATTGTACCTACTTTCTTCATGTTGTGTATCGCATACCCATACCATTCAATCCATACATCCCTCTTTTACATATTCCAGCCTCGCGCCTCGCCAAAATTAAAACAATTCACCTTTTTTTTCTTTTGGCTTTGTCTGCGTCATCGAACCAATCCAAATTTACTTTTTATTCTTATTTCAATATCATCTTCATTTTCAATTATAACGACATCAACCTTTCCTTCCTCTCATTTTCTAGATTTGTTTACAAGATTTCTTCAATGTTTCTATGGAAGAATTACAAATCCTTTAATTTGAAGAATTGTATGAAACTACAAAGATAATTGTTTTTTTCTTTCTTTTTACAATACTATTTTAGTGACAAAAATACATTTTCCCCATTTTAAAGCTTTAGAAGCTCTAGTTTAAGCTTTCTGTCACCTTATGCTTCAACTTGTCTCAAATTCTCTTGAGTTCGCGTCGACCTCCATATTTTTTTTTACTTTACTTTTTGAAAGTGGGACGAATACTTAAAACTAACCTTTATTTTTTTCATCTGAAGAAACCTGAAGCAGAATAAAGACAACAGAAGACGTCTCAAAACTTCCTCCACAGTAGAACCAAAAGAAGAAGAAATCGAAACCCTCGACAATACTTGCACATTCTACCATACCTACAAATAAATCGACCGGCGTTATTACATATTCAAAACAATATACCGATCAACAAGCTTCTCCTTCTCCACTTCGATCTTCGAACCTCCTAAAAACGAATATTCACCCCACAAAACGTTGAGGTGCCGAATTACCGCGCGCACAAGCTTTCTCTTTCTCACGTCTGGGAATTTGTTAAGTTTAAACATCCGCCGCATAATTACGGACGTACTTATTGAATTGATTAAGAAGCAAAAGAAGAGAAATCTAGTTATACAAGGGCACAGTTGAACAGGAAAGGGTGGTTCGCATTCGCATTCGCGTTACATTCGAAATTCTACCTTTCGGAACCTCATCCTTGACTTCGAACGTCGACCTATTCATTTTGCGCATAATTGGATCTTCAGTTCCCCCTTCAAATTACATTTCACAATGGACACCTATCACGGTCACGTAAGCACGCCTGCCGATGCGATTAAGTTATTCGAAGCCTGCAGACTTGGCGTATTACCTCGAGTACAAAGAAGATTATCAGAGAAGGAAAGACAATCGATAAAATCTGGATCGGTATTCGTATGGGACGAGAGAGAAGCTGGTATGCGAAGATGGACAGATGGAAAATCTTGGAGCGCAAGCAGAGTATCTGGAAGCTTTTTGACATATCGCGAAATGGAGGGCAAGAGAGGAGGAGGCCAATTCGTCCCACCACCACCCGTCCGACAGGCAGGAAAGACACCAGATAGTGGTGGAAAGGCGAGTGATGACGATATGGATGGTGAACCAGATGGATACAGGTACAAGCCAGATGGATTGATGAAGCAATCTTTCAGCATTACCACCTCCACCGGACAACATCTTCATTTAATCAGTTATTATTCTCGACACCATCCAAATTTTCAAGAGCTGCAAAAACCTACAACTGATCCTCAACTCCGGAACATCACTCCTGTGAGAGGAATGTACCCAGAATCAACGGTTCATGAAGCCCAAGGTCCAGCGGTTACAAGAGCACCAATGCAACATAATCCTTACATGCAACAATCACATCATATGCATCAAAATCAAAGAATGCCTTACGGATACCAAATGCCTTCACCAGGTTATGCTTGGCCACCATCTCCAGTTTCGACCCCACCATATCAACAACACCAACACATCTATCCATCACAACTTCCCCCACCCCCACCGGGACAGATGCATTCACCCTATCAAAGTCAACCACCGCCTCCACAACACAGCTCGCCATATTCACAGCACCAATACAGTCCACATCATCGAAATACTCATGTTCCAACATCAATGTCACAAGGACAACCAACTGTTTTTGATCGAGCACCTGCGCCACTCACAAATTCTTCATTACCCCCACCACCCCCTCAAGGCTATGGTGGCCCCCAACAGATACATCCTGGTTATCAGCCTAATCCCAGTCCTCGGGTAGAACAAGCCCGAATGGTGGCTGAGCAACACTCACAGCTGGCGCAAAGAGCCTTAATACAGAATAATTTAATTGATCCTCGCATCACCGGTCAGCCAATTGATCCTCGTATTACTGGACAAGCGCCTGCGCCTGCACCTGCATCCGCACCCGCACCACCCTTACCTTCAGCTTACATTAGCGCAAACCAAATTAACGGTGCCCACACCAATGGAATCCATCGAAATACCACACCACCAAGACAAACCTCGACATCTCCAACCCACACTCCTCGTACCCATCAACCCAATTCACCGCCAAGAGATAATCAAGGAACACCAATCACAAACGGAACAACAGGCAGTGTCGCAATATCTCAAGCCCAAACTATCCCAAGCATATCAAGCCTTGTTCACGCTTCCGATTCGGTCTCGGTCATGGCAGATAATAAAAGCAATAGCAGTAACAATAGCCGAGCGGGTAGTTCAAGTCCTAAAGCACAGGATAAGAAACCGGATGATCAACAGCCTACGGATATTCCTCATGATAGATTGAGTGTGGCTGGTGCCGCTGGTGCTGGTGAGGATATGCGTGCTATTAGGGTTTTGGATCGGAAATTCATGATCTGATCTGATATACAGAGTTAGGAAAAATGGAATCACTGGATTTGTTTGCTTGCTTGATTTCTGTGGCATTGAGTCGTTCTGGTTTGATGTTTGGTATGGCGTGCAAAAATATATGGGTGGGTGGTTTGGCTGGTTGGCTGAATGGATAAGGAGTTTAGGTCTTGCTTGGTCTTGGTCTTGGTCATTTGCACATTTGTCATTCAAGGATTGAGAGATCATTTAATTGAATTGAAGTTGGAAGGGCAAGACAGAGAGAGGGGGAAGGAAACGAATAACAGGGTGAAATACAGGGGGAAGACGGAGTTTTTTTTTTTTTTTTTGATTCATTTGTTGGCTTTGGTCTTAGGGCTGGCTATGTCTATGGCTATGG